>JANJGN010002109.1:0-87078 GCA_026770705.1 Isurus oxyrinchus
TTCAACAACAACCTCAACATAGAAAAACAGCAACAAATTCAACAACAACCTCAACATTGAAAAACACCAACAAATTCAACAACAACCTCAACATTGAAAAACACCAACAAATTCAACAACAACCTCGAAATTGAAAAAACAACAACCACCTCAAAATTGAAAAACAAGAACAAATTCAACAACAACCTCAACATTGAAAAACACCAACAAATTCAACAACAACCTCAACATTGAAAAACAACAACAACCTCAACATTGAAAAACACCAACAAGTTCAACAACAACCTCAACATTGAAAAACAACAACAACCTCAACATTGAAAAACACCAACAAATTCAACAACAAAACCTCAACATTGAAAAACACCAACAAATGCAACAACAACCTCAACATTGAAAAACAACAACAGCGTCAACATTGAAAAACACCAACAAATTCAACAACAACCTCAAAATTGAAAAACGCTACAATTCAACAACAACCTCAACATTGAAAAACACCAACAAATTCAACAACAACCTCAACATTGAAAAACAACAACAACCTCAACATTGAAAAACACCAACAAATTCATCAACATCAACATTGAAAAAACATCAACAAATTCAAGAACAACCTCAACATTGAAAAACAACAACAAATTCAACAACACCTCAACATTTAAAAACTCCAACAAATCAACAACAACCTCATCATTGAAAAACAACAACAACCTGAACATTGAAAAACACCAACAAATTCAACAACAACCTCAACATTGAAAAACAACAACAACCTCAACATTGAAAAACACCAACAAATTCAACAACAACCTCAACATTGAAAAACACCAACAAATTCAACAACAACCTCAACATTGAAAAACAACAACAACCTCAACATTGAAAAACACAAACAAATTCAACAACAACCTCAACATTGAAAAACAACAACAACCTCAACATTGAAAAATACCAACAAATTCAACAACAACTTCAACTATGAAATACACCAACAAATTCAACAACAACCTCGACATTGAAAAGCACCAACAAATTCAACAACCTCAAAATTGAAAAACTACAACAACCTCAACATTGAAAAACACCAACAATTTGAACAACATCAACATCTAAAAACAACAACAACATCAACATTGAAAAACACCAACAAATTCAACAACAACCTCAACATTGAAAAACACCAACAAATTCAACAACAACCTCAACATTGAAAAACAACAACAACCTCAACATTGAAAAACACCAACAAATTCAACAACAACCTCAACATTGAAAAACTCTAACAAATTCAACAACAACCTCAAAATTGAAAAACAACAACCTCAACATTGAAAAACACCAACAAATTCAACAACAACCTCAACTTTGAAAAACTATAACAACCTCAACATTGAACAACACCAACAAATTCAACAACAACCTCAAAATTGAAAAACAACAACAACCTCAACATTGAAAAACACCAACAAATTCAACAACAACCTCAACATTGAAAAACACCAACAAATTCAACAACAACCTCAAAATTGAAAAACAACAACAACTTTAACATTGAAAAACACCAACAAATTAAACAACAACCTCAACATTGAAAAACTTCAACAACCTCAACATTGAAAAACACCAACAAATTCAACAACAACCTCAAAATTGAAAAACAACAACAACCTCAAAATTGAAAAACACCAACAAATTCAACAACAACCTCAACATTGAAAAACACCAACAAATTCAACAACAACCACAATATTGAAAAACAACAACTACCTCAACATTGAAAAACACCATCAAATTCAACAACAACCTCAACATTGAAAAACAACAACAACCTCAACATTGAAAAACACCAACAAATTCAACAACAACCTCAACATTGAAAAACAACAACAACCTCAACATTGAAAAACACCAACAAATTCAACAACAACCTCAACATTGAAAAACAACAACAACCTCAACATTGAAAAACACCAACAAATTCCACAACAACTTCAACATTGAAAAACACCAACAAATTCAACAACAACCTCAACATTGAAAAACACCAACAAATTCAACAACAACCGCAACATTTAAAAACACCAACAAATTCAACAACAACCTCAACATTGAAAAACAACAACAACCTCGACATTGAAAAACACCAACAAATTCAACAACAACCTCAACTTTGAAAAACACCAACAAATTCAACAAAAACCTCAACATTTAAAAACAACAACAACCTCAACATTGAAAAACACCAACAAATTCAACAACAACTTCAACATTGAAAAACACCAAAAAATTCAACAACAACTTCGACATAGAAAAACACCAACAAATTCAACAACTGCCTCAACATTGAAAAACACCAACAAATTCAACAACAACCTCAACATTGAAAAACAACAACAAATTCAACAACAACCTCAAAATTGAAAAACAACAAGAACCTCAACATTGAAAAACACCAACAAATTCAACAACAACCTGTACATTGAAAAACACCAACAAATTCAACAACAACCTCAATATTGAAAAACAACAACTGCCTCAACATTGAAAAACACCAACAAATTCAACAACAACCTCAACATTGAAAAACAACAACAACCTCAACATTGAAAAAAACCAACAAATTCAACAACAACGTCAACATTGAAAAACACCAACAAATTCAACAACAACCTCAACATTGAAAAACAACAACAACCTCAACATTGAAAAACACCAACAAATTCAACAACAACCTCAAAATTGAAAAACAACAACCTCAACATTGAAAAACACCAACAAATTCCACAACAACTTCAACTTTGAAAAACTATAACAACCTCAACATTGAACAACACCAACAAATTCAAGAACAACCTCAAAATTGAAAAACAACAACAACCTCAACATTGAAAAACACCAACAAATTCAACAACAACCTCAACATTGAAAAACACCAACAAATTCAACAACAACCTCAAAATTGAAAAACAACAACAACTTTAACATTGAAAAACACCAACAAATTCAACAACAACCTCAACATTGAAAAACTTCAACAACCTCAACATTGAAAAACACCAACAAATTCAACAACAACCTCAAAATTGAAAAACAACAACAACCACAAAATTGAAAAACACCAACAAATTCAACAACAACCTCAACATTGAAAAACAACAACAACCTCAACATTGAAAAAAACCAACAAATTCAACAACAACGTCAACATTGAAAAACACCAACAAATTCAACAACAACCTCAACATTGAAAAACAACAACAACCTCAACATTGAAAAACACCAACAAATTCAACAACAACCTCAACATTGAAAAACAACAACAACCTCAACATTGAAAAACACCAACAAATTCCACAACAACTTCAACATTGAAAAACACCAACAAATTCAACAACAACCTCAACATTGAAAAACACCAACAAATTCAACAACAACCGCAACATTTAAAAACACCAACAAATTCAACAACAACCTCAACATTGAAAAACAACAACAACCTCAACATTGAAAAACACCAACAAATTCAACAACAACCTCAACTTTGAAAAACACCAACAAATTCAACAAAAACCTCAACATTGAAAAACAACAACAACCTCAACATTGAAAAACACCAACAAATTCAACAACAACTTCAACATTGAAAAACACCAAAAAATTCAACAACAACTTCGACATAGAAAAACACCAACAAATTCAACAACTTCCTCAACATTGAAAAACACCAACAAATTCAACAACAACCTCAACATTGAAAAACAACAACAACCTCAAAATTGAAAAACACCACAAAATTCAACAACAACCTCAACATTGAAAAATAACAACTACCTCAACATTGAAAAACACCAACAAATTCAACAACAACCTCAACATTGAAAAACACCGACAGATTCAGCAACAACCTCAACATGGAAAAACAACAACAACCTCAACATTGAAAAACAGCTACAACCTCAACATTGAAAAACAACAACAAATTCAACAACGACCTCAACATTGAAAAATAACAACAACCTCAACATTGAAAACCACCAACAAATTCAACAACAACTCAACATTGAAAAACACCAACAAATTCAACAACAACCTCAACATTGAAAAACACCAACAAATTCAACACAACCTCAACATTGAAAAACAACAACAACCTCAACATTGAAAAACACCAAGAATTCAACAACAACCTCAAAATTGAAAAACGCCAACAATTCAACAACAACCTCAACATTGAAAAACACCAACAAATTCAACAAAAACCTCAACATTGAAAAACAACAACAACAACCTCAACATTGAAAAACACCAACAAATTCAACAACAACTTCAACATTGAAAAACACCAAAAAATTCAACAACAACCTCAACATTGAAAAACACCAACAAATGCAACAACAACCTCAACATTGAAAAACAACAACAACCTCAACATTGAAAAACACCAACAAATTCAACAATAACCTCAACATTGAAAAACACCAACAAATTCAACAACAACCTCAAAATTGAAAAACAACAACAACCTCAACATTGAAAAACACCAACAAATTCAACAACAACCTCTACATTTAAAAACTACAACAACCTCAACATTGAAAAACACCAACAAATTCAACAACAACCTAAAAATTGAAAAACAGCAACAACCTCAAAATTGAAAAACACCAACAAATTCAACAACAACCTCAACACTGAAAAACACGAACAAATTCAACAACAACCTCAACATTGAAAAACAACAACAACCTCAACATTGAAAAACACCAACAAATTCAACAACAACCTCAACATTGAAAAACAACAACAACCTCAAAATTGAAAAACAACAACAACCTCAACATTGAAAAACACCAGCAAATTCAACAACAACTTCAACTTTGAAATACACCAACAAATTCAACAACAACCTCGACATTGAAAAACACCAACAAATTCAACAACCTCAACATTGAACAACTACAACAACCTCAACATTGAAAAACACCAACAAATTCAACAACAACTTCAACATCTAAAAACAACAACAACCTCAAAATTGAAAAAAACCAACAAATTCAACAACAACCTCAACATTGAAAAACATCAACAAATTCAACAACAACCTCAACATTGAAAAACAATAAAAACCTCAGCATTGAAAAACACCAACAAGTTCAACAACGACCTCAACATTGAAAAACAACAACAACCTCAACAATGAAAAACACCAACAAATTCAACAACAACCTCAACATAGAAAAACAGCAACAAATTCAACAACAACCTCAACATTGAAAAACACCAACAAATTCAACAACAACCTCAACATTGAAAAACACCAACAAATTCAACAACAACCTCGAAATTGAAAAACAACAACCACCTCAAAATTGAAAAACAACAACAAATTCAACAACAACCTCAACATTGAAAAACACCAACAAATTCAACAACAACCTCAACATTGAAAAACAACAACAACCTCAACATTGAAAAACACCAACAAGTTCAACAACAACCTCAACATTGAAAAACAACAACAACCTCAACATTGAAAAACACCAACAAATTCAACAACAACCTCAACATTGAAAAACACCAACAAATGCAACAACAACCTCAACATTGAAAAACAACAACAACGTCAACATTGAAAAACACCAACAAATTCAACAACAACCTCAAAATTGAAAAACGCCTACAATTCAACAACAACCTCAACATTGAAAAACACCAACAAATTCAACAACAACCTCAACATTGAAAAACAACAACAACCTCAACATTGAAAAACACCAACAAATTCATCAACATCAACATTGAAAAACACCAACAAATTCAAGAACAACCTCAACATTGAAAAACAACAACAAATTCAACAACAACCTCAACATTTAAAAACTCCAACAAATTCAACAACAACCTCATCATTGAAAAACAACAACAACCTGAACATTGAAAAACACCAACAAATTCAACAACAACCTCAACATTGAAAAACAACAACAACCTCAACATTGAAAAACACCAACAAATTCAACAACAACCTCAACATTGAAAAACACCAACAAATTCAACAACAACCTCAACATTGAAAAACAACAACAACCTCAACATTGAAAAACACAAACAAATTCAACAACAACCTCAACATTGAAAAACAACAACAACCTCAACATTGAAAAATACCAACAAATTCAACAACAACTTCAACTATGAAATACACCAACAAATTCAACAACAACCTCGACATTGAAAAGCACCAACAAATTCAACAACCTCAAAATTGAAAAACTACAACAACCTCAACATTGAAAAACACCAACAATTTGAACAACATCAACATCTAAAAACAACAACAACATCAACATTGAAAAACACCAACAAATTCAACAACAACCTCAACATTGAAAAACACCAACAAATTCAACAACAACCTCAACATTGAAAAACAACAACAACCTCAACATTGAAAAACACCAACAAATTCAACAACAACCTCAACATTGAAAAACTCTAACAAATTCAACAACAACCTCAAAATTGAAAAACAACAACCTCAACATTGAAAAACACCAACAAATTCAACAACAACCTCAACTTTGAAAAACTATAACAACCTCAACATTGAACAACACCAACAAATTCAACAACAACCTCAAAATTGAAAAACAACAACAACCTCAACATTGAAAAACACCAACAAATTCAACAACAACCTCAACATTGAAAAACACCAACAAATTCAACAACAACCTCAAAATTGAAAACAACAACAACTTTAACATTGAAAAACACCAACAAATTAAACAACAACCTCAACATTGAAAAACTTCAACAACCACAACATTGAAAAACACCAACAAATTCAACAACAACCTCAAAATTGAAAAACAACAACAACCTCAAAATTGAAAAACACCAACAAATTCAACAACAACCTCAACATTGAAAAACACCAACAAATTCAACAACAACCACAATATTGAAAAACAACAACTACCTCAACATTGAAAAACACCATCAAATTCAACAACAACCTCAACATTGAAAAAGAACAACAACCTCAACATTGAAAAAAACCAACAAATTCAACAACAACGTCAACTTTGAAAAACACCAACAAATTCAACAACAACCTCAACATTGAAAAACAACAACAACCTCAAGATTGAAAAACACCAACAAATTCAACAACAACCTCAACATTGAAAAACAACAACAACCTCAACATTGAAAAACACCAACAAATTCCACAACAACTTCAACATTGAAAAACACCAACAAATTCAACAACAACCTCAACATTGAAAAACACCAACAAATTCAACAACAACCGCAACATTTAAAAACACCAACAAATTCAACAACAACCTCAACATTGAAAAACAACAACAACCTCAACATTGAAAAACACCAACAAATTCAACAACAACCTCAACTTTGAAAAACACCAACAAATTCAACAAAAACCTCAACATTGAAAAACAACAACAACCTCAACATTGAAAAAAACACCAACAAATTCAACAACAACTTCAACATTGAAAAACACCAAAAAATTCAACAACAACTTCGACATAGAAAAACACCAACAAATTCAACAACTTCCTCAACATTGAAAAACACCAACAAATTCAACAACAACCTCAACATTGAAAAACAACAACAACCTCAAAATTGAAAAACACCACAAAATTCAACAACAACCTCAACATTGAAAAATAACAACTACCTCAACATTGAAAAACACCAACAAATTCAACAACAACCTCAACATTGAAAAACACCGACAGATTCAGCAACAACCTCAACATGGAAAAACAACAACAACCTCAACATTGAAAAACAGCAACAACCTCAACATTGAAAAACAACAACAAATTCAACAACGACCTCAACATTGAAAAATAACAACAACCTCAACATTGAAAACCACCAACAAATTCAACAACAACTCAACATTGAAAAACACCAACAAATTCAACAACAACCTCAACATTGAAAAACACCAACAAATTCAACACAACCTCAACATTGAAAAACAACAACAACCTCAACATTGAAAAACACCAACAATTCAACAACAACCTCAAAATTGAAAAACGCCAACAATTCAACAACAACCTCAACATTGAAAAACACCAACAAATTCAACAAAAACCTCAACATTGAAAAACAACAACAACAACCTCAACATTGAAAAACACCAACAAATTCAACAACAACTTCAACATTGAAAAACACCAAAAAATTCAACAACAACCTCGACATTGAAAAATAACAACAACCTCAACATTGAAAAACACCAACAAATTCAACAACAACCTCAACTTTGAAAAACTACAACAACCTCAACATGGAAAAACACCAACAAATTCAACAACAACCTCAAAATTGAAAAACAACAAGAACCTCAAAATTGAAAAACACCAACAAATTCAACAACAACCTCTACATTGAAAAACACCAACAAATTCAACAACAACCTCAATATTGAAAAACAACAACTGCCTCAACATTGAAAAACACCAACAAATTCAACAACAACCTCAACATTGAAAAACAACAACAACCTCAACATTGAAAAAAACCAACAAATTCAACAACAACGTCAACATTGAAAAACACCAACAAATTCAACAACAACCTCAACATTGAAAAACAACAACAACCTCAACATTGAAAAACACCAACAAATTCAACAACAACCTCAACATTGAAAAACACCAACAAATTCCACAACAACTTCAACATTGAAAAACACCAACAAATTCAACAACAACCTCAACATTGAAAAACAACAACAACCTCAAAATTGAGAAACACCAACCAATTCGGCAACAACCTCAACATTGAAAAACAACAACAAATTCAACAACAACCTCAAAATTGAAAAACAACAAGAACCTCAACATTGAAAAACACCAACAAATTCAACAACAACCTGTACATTGAAAAACACCAACAAATTCAACAACAACCTCAATATTGAAAAACAACAACTGCCTCAACATTGAAAAACACCAACAAATTCAACAACAACCTCAACATTGAAAAACAACAACAACCTCAACATTGAAAAAAACCAACAAATTCAACAACAACGTCAACATTGAAAAACACCAACAAATTCAACAACAACCTCAACATTGAAAAAAAACAACAACCTCAACATTGAAAAACAGCAACAAATTCAACAACAACCTCAACATCGAAAAACAACAACAACTTCAACATTGAAAAACACCAACAAATTCCACAACAACTTCAACATTGAAAAGCACCAACAAATTCAACAACAACCTCAACATTGAAAAACACCAACAAATTCAACAATAACCTCAACATTTAAAAACACCAACAAATTCAACAACAACCTCAACATTGAAAAACAACAACAACCTCAACATTCAAAAACACCAACAAATTCAACAACAACCTCAACTTTGAAAAACACCAACAAATTCAACAAAAACCTCAACATTGAAAAACAAAAACAACCTCAACATTGAAAAATACCAACAAATTCAACAACAACTTCAACATTGAAAAACACCAAAAAATTCAACAACAACTTCGACATTGAAAAACACCAACAAATTCAACAACAACCTCAACATTGAAAAACACCAACAACCTCAACATTGAAAAACACCAACAAATTAGCAACAACTTCAACATTGAAAAACACCAAAAAATTCAACAACAACTTCGACATTGAAAAACACCAACAAATTCAACAACAACCTCAACATTGAAAAACACCAACAAATTCAACAACAACCTCAATATTGAAAAATAACAACAACCTCAACATTGAGAAACACCAACAAATTCAACAACAACCTCAACATTGAAAAACACCAACAAATTCAACAACAACCACAATATTGAAAAACAACAACTACCTCAACATTGAAAAACACCATCAAATTCAACAACAACCTCAACATTGAAAAACAACAACAACCTCAACATTGAAAAAAACCAACAAATTCAACAACAACGTCAACATTGAAAAACACCAACAAATTCAACAACAACCTCAACATTGAAAAACAACAACAACCTCAACATTGAAAAACACCAACAAATTCAACAACAACCTCAACATTGAAAAACAACAACAACCTCAACATTGAAAAACACCAACAAATTCCACAACAACTTCAACATTGAAAAACACCAACAAATTCAACAACAACCTCAACATTGAAAAACACCAACAAATTCAACAACAACCGCAACATTTAAAAACACCAACAAATTCAACAACAACCTCAACATTGAAAAACAACAACAACCTCAACATTGAAAAACACCAACAAATTCAACAACAACCTCAACTTTGAAAAACACCAACAAATTCAACAAAAACCTCAACATTGAAAAACAACAACAACCTCAACATTGAAAAACACCAACAAATTCAACAACAACTTCAACATTGAAAAACACCAAAAAATTCAACAACAACTTCGACATAGAAAAACACCAACAAATTCAACAACTTCCTCAACATTGAAAAACACCAACAAATTCAACAACAACCTCAACATTGAAAAACAACAACAACCTCAAAATTGAAAAACACCACAAAATTCAACAACAACCTCAACATTGAAAAATAACAACTACCTCAACATTGAAAAACACCAACAAATTCAACAACAACCTCAACATTGAAAAACACCGACAGATTCAGCAACAACCTCAACATGGAAAAACAACAACAACCTCAACATTGAAAAACAGCAACAATCTCAACATTGAAAAACAACAACAAATTCAACAACGACCTCAACATTGAAAAATAACAACAACCTCAACATTGAAAACCACCAACAAATTCAACAACAACTCAACATTGAAAAACACCAACAAATTCAACAACAACCTCAACATTGAAAAACACCAACAAATTCAACACAACCTCAACATTGAAAAACAACAACAACCTCAACATTGAAAAACACCAACAATTCAACAACAACCTCAAAATTGAAAAACGCCAACAATTCAGCAACAACCTCAACATTGAAAAACACCAACAAATTCAACAAAAACCTCAACATTGAAAAACAACAACAACCTCAACATTGAAAAACACCAACAAATTCAACAACAACTTCAACATTGAAAAACACCAAAAAATTCAACAACAACCTCGACATTGAAAAATAACAACAACCTCAACATTGAAAAACACCAACAAATTCAACAACAACCTCAACTTTGAAAAACTACAACAACCTCAACATGGAAAAACACCAACAAATTCAACAACAACCTCAAAATTGAAAAACAACAACAACCTCAACATTGAAAAACACCAACAAATTCAACAACAACCTCAACATTGAAAAACACCAACAAATTCAACAACAACCTCAACATTGAAAAACAACAACAACCTCAACATTGAAAAACACCAACAAATTCGACAACAACCTCAACATTGAAAAACTTCAACAACCTCAACATTGAAAAACACCAACAAATTCAACAACAACCTCAAAATTGAAAAACAACAAGAACCTCAAAATTGAAAAACACCAACAAATTCAACAACAACCTCTACATTGAAAAACACCAACAAATTCAACAACAACCTCAATATTGAAAAACAACAACTGCCTCAACATTGAAAAACACCAACAAATTCAACAACAACCTCAACATTGAAAAACAACAACAACCTCAACATTGAAAAAAACCAACAAATTCAACAACAACGTCAACATTGAAAAACACCAACAAATTCAACAACAACCTCAACATTGAAAAACAACAACAACCTCAACATTGAAAAACACCAACAAATTCAACAACAACCTCAACATTGAAAAACACCAACAAATTCCACAACAACTTCAACATTGAAAAACACCAACAAATTCAACAACAACCTCAACATTGAAAAACAACAACAACCTCAAAATTGAGAAACACCAACCAATTCGACAACAACCTCAACATTGAAAAACAACAACAAATTCAACAACAACCTCAAAATTGAAAAACAACAAGAACCTCAACATTGAAAAACACCAACAAATTCAACAACAACCTGTACATTGAAAAACACCAACAAATTCAACAACAACCTCAATATTGAAAAACAACAACTGCCTCAACATTGAAAAACACCAACAAATTCAACAACAACCTCAACATTGAAAAACAACAACAACCTCAACATTGAAAAAAACCAACAAATTCAACAACAACGTCAACATTGAAAAACACCAACAAATTCAACAACAACCTCAACATTGAAAAACAACAACAACCTCAACATGGAAAAACACCAACAAATTCAACAACAACCTCAACATTGAAAAACAACAACAACTTCAACATTGAAAAACACCAACAAATTCCACAACAACTTCAACATTGAAAAGCACCAACAAATTCAACAACAACCTCAACATTGAAAAACACCAACAAATTCAACAATAACCTCAACATTTAAAAACACCAACAAATTCAACAACAACCTCAACATTGAAAAACAACAACAACCTCAACATTCAAAAACACCAACAAATTCAACAACAACCTCAACTTTGAAAAACACCAACAAATTCAACAAAAACCTCAACATTGAAAAACAAAAACAACCTCAACATTGAAAAATACCAACAAATTCAACAACAACTTCAACATTGAAAAACACCAAAAAATTCAACAACAACTTCGACTTTGAAAAACACCAACAAATTCAACAACAACCTCAACATTGAAAAACACCAACAACCTCAACATTGAAAAACACCAACAAATTAGCAACAACTTCAACATTGAAAAACACCAAAAAATTCAACAACAACTTCGACATTGAAAAACACCAACAAATTCAACAACAACCTCAACATTGAAAAACACCAACAAATTCAACAACAACCTCAATATTGAAAAATAACAACAACCTCAACATTGAGAAACACCAACAAATTCAACAACAACCTCAACATTGAAAAACACCGACAAATTCAACAACAACCTCAACATGGAAAAACAACAACAACCTCAACATCGAAAAACAACAACAAATTCAACAACAACCTCAACATTGAAAAACACCAACAAATTCAACAACAACCTCAACATAGAAAAACAACAACAACCTCAACATTGAAAAACACCAACAAATTCAACAACAACCTCAACATTGAAAAACACCAACAAATTCAACAACAACCTCAACAATGAAAAACAACAACAACCTCAACATTGAAAAACACCAACAAATTCAACAACAACCTCAACATTGAAAAACAACAACAAATTCAACAACAACCTCAAAATTGAAAAACACCAACAATTCAACAACAACATCAACATTGAAAAACACCAACAAATTCAACAACAACCTCAACATAGAAAAACAACAAGTACCTCAACATAGAAAAACACCAACAAATTCAACAACAACCTCAACATTGAAAAAGATCAACAACCTCAACATTGAAAAACACCAACAAATTCAACAACAACCTCAACATTGAAAAACACCAACAAATTCAACAAACACCTCAACATTGAAAAACAACAGCAACCTCAACATTGAAAAACAGCAACAACGTCAACACTGAAAAACACCAACAAATTGAACAACAACCTCAACATTGATAAACAACAACAACCTCAACATTGAAAAACACCAACAAATTCAACAACAACCTCAACATTGAAAAACACCAACAAATTCAACAACAACCTCAACATTGAAAAACACAAACAAATTCAACACCAACATCAACATTGAAAAACAACAACAAATTCAACAACAACCTCAACATTGAAAAACAAAAACAACCTCAACGTTGAAAAACAACAACAAATTCAACAACATCCTCAACATTGCAAAACAACAACAACGTCAACATTGAAAAACACCAACAATTTCAACAACAACTTCAACATTGAAAAACACCAATAAATTCAACAACAACCTCACATTGAAAAACACCAACAAATTCAACAACAACCTCAACATTGAAAAACAACAACAACCTCAACATTGAAAAACACCAAAAAATTCAACAACAACCTCAACATTGAAAAATAACAACAACCTCAACATTGAAAAACACGAACAAATTCAACAAAAACCTCAACATTGACAAACAACAACAACCTCAACATTGAAAAACACCAACAAATTCAACAACAACCTCAACATTGAAAAAGAACAGCAACCTCAACATTGAAAAACACCAACAAATTCAACAACAACCTCGATATTGAAAAACACCAACAAATTCAACAACAATCTCAAAATTGAACAACAACAACAACCTCAACATTGTAAAACACCAACAAATTCAAGAACAACCTCAACATTGAAAAACAACAACAAATTCAACAACAACCTCAACATTTAAAAACTCCAACAAATTCAACAACAACCTTATCATTGAAAAACAACAACAACCTGAACATTGAAAAACACCAACAAATTCAACAACAACCTCAACATTGAAAAACAACAACAACCTCAACATTGAAAAACACCAACATATTCAACAACAACCTCAACATTGAAAAACACCAACAAATTCAACAACAACCTCAACATTGAAAAACAAAAACAACCTCAACATTGAAAAACACAAACAAATTCAACAACAACCTCAACATTGAAAAACAACAACAACCTCAACATTGAAAAATACCAACAAATTCAACAACAACTTCAACTATGAAATACACCAACAAATTCAACAACAACCTCGACATTGAAAAACACCAACAAATTCAACAACCTCAAAATTGAAAAACTACAACAAACTCAACATTGAAAAACACCAACAAATTCAACAACAACATCAACATCTAAAAACAACAACAACATCAACATTGAAAAACACCAACAAATTCAACAACAACCTCAACATTGAAAAACACCAACAAATTCAACAACAACCTCAACATTGAAAAACAACAACAACCTCAACATTGAAAAACACCAACAAATTCAACAACAACCTCAACATTGAAAAACTCTAACAAATTCAACAACAACCTCAAAATTGAAAAACAACAACCTCAACATTGAAAAACACCAACAAATTCAACAACAACCTCAACTTTGAAAAACTATAACAACCTCAACATTGAACAACACCAACAAATTCAACAACAACCTCAAAATTGAAAAACAACAACAACCTCAACATTAAAAAACACCAACAAATTCAACAAGAACCTCAACATTGAAAAACACCAACAAATTCAACAACAACCTCAAAATTGAAAAACAACAACAACTTTAACATTGAAAAACACCAACAAATTCAACAACAACCTCAACATTGAAAAACTTCAACAACCTCAACATTGAAAAACACCAACAAATTCAACAACAACCTCAAAATTGAAAAACAACAACAACCTCAAAATTGAAAAACACCAACAAATTCAACAACAACCTCAACATTGAAAAACACCAACAAATTCAACAACAACCACAATATTGAAAAACAACAACTACCTCAACATTGAAAAACACCATCAAATTCAACAACAACCTAAACATTGAAAAACAACAACAACCTCAACATTGAAAAAAACCAACAAATTCAACAACAACGTCAACATTGAAAAACACCAACAAATTCAACAACAACCTCAACATTGAAAAACAACAACAACCTCAACATTGAAAAACACCAACAAATTCAACAACAACCTCAACATTGAAAAACAACAACAACCTCACCATTGAAAAACACCAACAAATTCCACAACAACTTCAACATTGAAAAACACCAACAAATTCAACAACAACCTCAACATTGAAAAACACCAACAAATTCAACAACAACCGCAACATTTAAAAACACCAACAAATTCAACAACAACCTCAACATTTAAAAACAACAAAAACCTCAACATTGAAAAACACCAACAAATTCAACAACAACCTCAACTTTGAAAAACACCAACAAATTCAACAAAAACCTCAACATTGAAAAATAACAACAACCTGAACATTGAAAACCCCAACAAATTCAACAACAACTTCAACATTGAAAAACACCAAAAAATTCAACAACAACTTCGACATAGAAAAACAGCAACAAATTCAACAACTTCCTCAACATTGAAAAACACCAACAAATTCAACAACAACCTCAACATTGAAAAACAACAACAACCTCAAAATTGAAAAACACCACAAAATTCAACAACAACCTCAACATTGAAAAATAACAACTACCTCAACATTGAAAAACACCAACAAATTCAACAACAACCTCAACATTGAAAAACACCGACAGATTCAGCAACAACCTCAACATGGAAAAACAACAACAACCTCAACATTGAAAAACAGCAACAACCTCAACATTGAAAAACAACAACAAATTCAACAACGACCTCAACATTGAAAAATAACAACAACCTCAACATTGAAAACCACCAACAAATTCAACAACAACTCAACATTGAAAAACACCAACAAATTCAACAACAACCTCAACATTGAAAAACACCAACAAATTCAACACAACCTCAAGATTGAAAAACAACAACAACCTCAACATTGAAAAACACCAACAATTCAACAACAACCTCAAAATTGAAAAACGCCAACAATTCAACAACAACCTCAACATTGAAAAACACCAACAAATTCAACAAAAACCTCAACATTGAAAAACAACAACAACCTCAACATTGAAAAACACCAACAAATTCAACAACAACTTCAACATTGAAAAACACCAAAAAATTCAACAACAACCTCAACATTGAAAAACACCAACAAATGCAACAACAACCTCAACATTGAAAAACAACAACATCCTCAACATTGAAAAACACCAACAAATTCAACAACAACATCAACATTGAAAAACACCAACAAATTCAACAACAACCTCAACATAGAAAAACAACAAGTACCTCAACATAGAAAAACACCAACAAATTCAACAACAACCTCAACATTGAAAAAGATCAACAACCTCAACATTGAAAAACACCAACAAATTCAACAACAACCTCAACATTGAAAAACACCAACAAATTCAACAAGCACCTCAACATTGAAAAACAACAGCAACCTCAACATTGAAAAACAGCAACAACGTCAACACTGAAAAACACCAACAAATTGAACAACAACCTCAACATTGATAAACAACAACAACCTCAACATTGAAAAACACCAACAAATTCAACAACAACCTCAACATTGAAAAACACCCACAAATTCAACAACAACCTCAACATTGAAAAACACAAACAAATTCAACACCAACATCAACATTGAAAAACAACAACAAATTCAACAACAACCTCAACATTGAAAAACAAAAACAACCTCAACGTTGAAAAACACCAACAAATTCAACAACATCCTCAACATTGCAAAACAACAACAACGTCAACATTGAAAAACACCAACAATTTCAACAACAACTTCAACATTGAAAAACACCAATAAATTCAACAACAACCTCACATTGAAAAACACCAACAAATTCAACAACAACCTCAACATTGAAAAACAACAACAACCTCAACATTGAAAAACACCAAAAAATTCAACAACAACCTCAACATTGAAAAATAACAACAACCTCAACATTGAAAAACACGAACAAATTCAACAAAAACCTCAACATTGACAAACAACAACAACCTCAACATTGAAAAACACCAACAAATTCAACAACAACCTCAACATTGAAAAAGAACAGCAACCTCAACATTGAAAAACACCAACAAATTCAACAACAACCTCGATATTGAAAAACACCAACAAATTCAACAACAATCTCAAAATTGAACAACAACAACAACCTCAACATTGTAAAACACCAACAAATTCAAGAACAACCTCAACATTGAAAAACAACAACAAATTCAACAACAACCTCAACATTTAAAAACTCCAACAAATTCAACAACAACCTCATCATTGAAAAACAACAACAACCTGAACATTGAAAAACACCAACAAATTCAACAACAACCTCAACATTGAAAAACAACAACAACCTCAACATTGAAAAACACCAACATATTCAACAACAACCTCAACATTGAAAAACACCAACAAATTCAACAACAACCTCAACATTGAAAAACAAAAACAACCTCAACATTGAAAAACACAAACAAATTCAACAACAACCTCAACATTGAAAAACAACAACAACCTCAACATTGAAAAATACCAACAAATTCAACAACAACTTCAACTATGAAATACACCAACAAATTCAACAACAACCTCGACATTGAAAAACACCAACAAATTCAACAACCTCAAAATTGAAAAACTACAACAAACTCAACATTGAAAAACACCAACAAATTCAACAACAACATCAACATCTAAAAACAACAACAACATCAACATTGAAAAACACCAACAAATTCAACAACAACCTCAACATTGAAAAACACCAACAAATTCAACAACAACCTCAACATTGAAAAACAACAACAACCTCAACATTGAAAAACACCAACAAATTCAACAACAACCTCAACATTGAAAAACTCTAACAAATTCAACAACAACCTCAAAATTGAAAAACAACAACCTCAACATTGAAAAACACCAACAAATTCAACAACAACCTCAACTTTGAAAAACTATAACAACCTCAACATTGAACAACACCAACAAATTCAACAACAACCTCAAAATTGAAAAACAACAACAACCTCAACATTAAAAAACACCAACAAATTCAACAAGAACCTCAACATTGAAAAACACCAACAAATTCAACAACAACCTCAAAATTGAAAAACAACAACAACTTTAACATTGAAAAACACCAACAAATTCAACAACAACCTCAACATTGAAAAACTTCAACAACCTCAACATTGAAAAACACCAACAAATTCAACAACAACCTCAAAATTGAAAAACAACAACAACCTCAAAATTGAAAAACACCAACAAATTCAACAACAACCTCAACATTGAAAAACACCAACAAATTCAACAACAACCACAATATTGAAAAACAACAACTACCTCAACATTGAAAAACACCATCAAATTCAACAACAACCTCAACATTGAAAAATAACAACAACCTCAACATTGAAAAAAACCAACAAATTCAACAACAACGTCAACATTGAAAAACACCAACAAATTCAACAACAACCTCAACATTGAAAAACAACAACAACCTCAACATTGAAAAACACCAACAAATTCAACAACAACCTCAACATTGAAAAACAACAACAACCTCACCATTGAAAAACACCAACAAATTCCACAACAACTTCAACATTGAAAAACACCAACAAATTCAACAACAACCTCAACATTGAAAAACACCAACAAATTCAACAACAACCGCAACATTTAAAAACACCAACAAATTCAACAACAACCTCAACATTTAAAAACAACAAAAACCTCAACATTGAAAAACACCAACAAATTCAACAACAACCTCAACTTTGAAAAACACCAACAAATTCAACAAAAACCTCAACATTGAAAAACAACAACAACCTCAACATTGAAAACCCCAACAAATTCAACAACAACTTCAACATTGAAAAACACCAAAAAATTCAACAACAACTTCGACATAGAAAAACAGCAACAAATTCAACAACTTCCTCAACATTGAAAAACACCAACAAATTCAACAACAACCTCAACATTGAAAAACAACAACAACCTCAAAATTGAAAAACACCACAAAATTCAACAACAACCTCAACATTGAAAAATAACAACTACCTCAACATTGAAAAACACCAACAAATTCAACAACAACCTCAACATTGAAAAACACCGACAGATTCAGCAACAACCTCAACATGGAAAAACAACAACAACCTCAACATTGAAAAACAGCAACAACCTCAACATTGAAAAACAACAACAAATTCAACAACGACCTCAACATTGAAAAATAACAACAACCTCAACATTGAAAACCACCAACAAATTCAACAACAACTCAACATTGAAAAACACCAACAAATTCAACAACAACCTCAACATTGAAAAACACCAACAAATTCAACACAACCTCAACATTGAAAAACAACAACAACCTCAACATTGAAAAACACCAACAATTCAACAACAACCTCAAAATTGAAAAACGCCAACAATTCAACAACAACCTCAACATTGAAAAACACCAACAAATTCAACAAAAACCTCAACATTGAAAAACAACAACAACCTCAACATTGAAAAACACCAACAAATTCAACAACAACTTCAACATTGAAAAACACCAAAAAATTCAACAACAACCTCAACATTGAAAAACACCAACAAATGCAACAACAACCTCAACATTGAAAAACAACAACAACCTCAACATTGAAAAACACCAACAAATTCAACAATAACCTCAACATTGAAAAACACCAACAAATTCAACAACAACCTCAAAATTGAAAAACAACAACAACCTCAACATTGAAAAACACCAACAAATTCAACAACAACCTCTACATTTAAAAACTACAACAACCTCAACATTGAAAAACACCAACAAATTCAACAACAACCTCAAAATTGAAAAACAGCAACAACCTCAAAATTGAAAAACACCAACAAATTCAACAACAACCTCAACACTGAAAAACACGAACAAATTCAACAACAACCTCAACATTGAAAAACAACAACAACCTCAACATTGAAAAACACCAACAAATTCAACAACAACCTCAACATTGAAAAACAACAACAACCTCAAAATTGAAAAACAACAACAACCTCAACATTGAAAAACACCAGCAAATTCAACAACAACTTCAACTTTGAAATACACCAACAAATTCAACAACAACCTCGACATTGAAAAACACCAACAAATTCAACAACCTCAACATTGAAAAACTACAACAAACTCAACATTGAAAAACACCAACAAATTCAACAAAAACTTCAACATCTAAAAACAACAACAACCTCAAAATTGAAAAAAACCAACAAATTCAACAACAACCTCAACATTGAAAAACATCAACAAATTCAACAACAACCTCAACATTGAAAAACAATAAAAACCTCAGCATTGAAAAACACCAACAAGTTCAACAACGACCTCAACATTGAAAAACAACAACAACCTCAACATTGAAAAACACCAACAAATTCAACAACAACCTCAACAGAGAAAAACAGCAACCAATTCAACAACAACCTCAACATTGAAAAACACCAACAAATTCAACAACAACCTCAACATTGAAAAACACCAACAAATTCAACAACAACCTGGAAATTGAAAAACAACAACCACCTCAAAATTGAAAAACAACAACAAATTCAACAACAACCTCAACATTGAAAAACACCAACAAATTCAACAACAACCTCAACATTGAAAAACAACAACAACCTCAACATTAAAAAACACCAACAAATTCAACAAGAACCTCAACATTGAAAAACACCAACAAATTCAACAACAACCTCAAAATTGAAAAACAACAACAACTTTAACATTGAAAAACACCAACAAATTCAACAACAACCTCAACATTGAAAAACTTCAACAACCTCAACATTGAAAAACACCAACAAATTCAACAACAACCTCAAAATTGAAAAACAACAACAACCTCAAAATTGAAAAACACCAACAAATTCAACAACAACCTCAACATTGAAAAACACCAACAAATTCAACAACAACCACAATATTGAAAAACAACAACTACCTCAACATTGAAAAACACCATCAAATTCAACAACAACCTCAACATTGAAAAATAACAACAACCTCAACATTGAAAAAAACCAACAAATTCAACAACAACGTCAACATTGAAAAACACCAACAAATTCAACAACAACCTCAACATTGAAAAACAACAACAACCTCAACATTGAAAAACACCAACAAATTCAACAACAACCTCAACATTGAAAAACAACAACAACCTCACCATTGAAAAACACCAACAAATTCCACAACAACTTCAACATTGAAAAACACCAACAAATTCAACAACAACCTCAACATTGAAAAACACCAACAAATTCAACAACAACCGCAACATTTAAAAACACCAACAAATTCAACAACAACCTCAACATTTAAAAACAACAAAAACCTCAACATTGAAAAACACCAACAAATTCAACAACAACCTCAACTTTGAAAAACACCAACAAATTCAACAAAAACCTCAACATTGAAAAACAACAACAACCTCAACATTGAAAACCCCAACAAATTCAACAACAACTTCAACATTGAAAAACACCAAAAAATTCAACAACAACTTCGACATAGAAAAACAGCAACAAATTCAACAACTTCCTCAACATTGAAAAACACCAACAAATTCAACAACAACCTCAACATTGAAAAACAACAACAACCTCAAAATTGAAAAACACCACAAAATTCAACAACAACCTCAACATTGAAAAATAACAACTACCTCAACATTGAAAAACACCAACAAATTCAACAACAACCTCAACATTGAAAAACACCGACAGATTCAGCAACAACCTCAACATGGAAAAACAACAACAACCTCAACATTGAAAAACAGCAACAACCTCAACATTGAAAAACAACAACAAATTCAACAACGACCTCAACATTGAAAAATAACAACAACCTCAACATTGAAAACCACCAACAAATTCAACAACAACTCAACATTGAAAAACACCAACAAATTCAACAACAACCTCAACATTGAAAAACACCAACAAATTCAACACAACCTCAACATTGAAAAACAACAACAACCTCAACATTGAAAAACACCAACAATTCAACAACAACCTCAAAATTGAAAAACGCCAACAATTCAACAACAACCTCAACATTGAAAAACACCAACAAATTCAACAAAAACCTCAACATTGAAAAACAACAACAACCTCAACATTGAAAAACACCAACAAATTCAACAACAACTTCAACATTGAAAAACACCAAAAAATTCAACAACAACCTCAACATTGAAAAACACCAACAAATGCAACAACAACCTCAACATTGAAAAACAACAACAACCTCAACATTGAAAAACACCAACAAATTCAACAATAACCTCAACATTGAAAAACACCAACAAATTCAACAACAACCTCAAAATTGAAAAACAACAACAACCTCAACATTGAAAAACACCAACAAATTCAACAACAACCTCTACATTTAAAAACTACAACAACCTCAACATTGAAAAACACCAACAAATTCAACAACAACCTCAAAATTGAAAAACAGCAACAACCTCAAAATTGAAAAACACCAACAAATTCAACAACAACCTCAACACTGAAAAACACGAACAAATTCAACAACAACCTCAACATTGAAAAACAACAACAACCTCAACATTGAAAAACACCAACAAATTCAACAACAACCTCAACATTGAAAAACAACAACAACCTCAAAATTGAAAAACAACAACAACCTCAACATTGAAAAACACCAGCAAATTCAACAACAACTTCAACTTTGAAATACACCAACAAATTCAACAACAACCTCGACATTGAAAAACACCAACAAATTCAACAACCTCAACATTGAAAAACTACAACAAACTCAACATTGAAAAACACCAACAAATTCAACAAAAACTTCAACATCTAAAAACAACAACAACCTCAAAATTGAAAAAAACCAACAAATTCAACAACAACCTCAACATTGAAAAACATCAACAAATTCAACAACAACCTCAACATTGAAAAACAATAAAAACCTCAGCATTGAAAAACACCAACAAGTTCAACAACGACCTCAACATTGAAAAACACCAACAAATTCAACAACAACCTCAACAGAGAAAAACAGCAACCAATTCAACAACAACCTCAACATTGAAAAACACCAACAAATTCAACAACAACCTCAACATTGAAAAACACCAACAAATTCAACAACAACCTGGAAATTGAAAAACAACAACCACCTCAAAATTGAAAAACAACAACAAATTCAACAACAACCTCAACATTGAAAAACACCAACAAATTCAACAACAACCTCAACATTGAAAAACAACAACAACCTCAACATTGAAAAATACCAACAAGTTCAACAACAACCTCAACATTGAAAAACAACAACAACCTCAACATTGAAAAACACCAACAAATTCAACAACAACCTCAACATTGAAAAACACCAACAAATGCAACAACAACCTCAACATTGAAAAACAACAACAACGTCAACATTGAAAAACACCAACAAATTCAACAACAACCTCAAAATTGAAAAACGCCTACAATTCAACAACAACCTCAACATTGAAAAACACCAACAAATTCAACAACAACCTCAACATTGAAAAACAACAACAACCTCAACATTGAAAAACACCAACAAATTCATCAACCTCAACATTGAAAAACACCAACAAATTCAAGAACAACCTCAACATTGAAAAACAACAACAAATTCAACAACAACCTCAACATTTAAAAACTCCAACAAATTCAACAACAACCTCATCATTGAAAAACAACAACAACCTGAACATTGAAAAACACCAACAAATTCAACAACAACCTCAACATTGAAAAACAACAACAACCTCAACATTGAAAAACACCAACAAATTCAACAACAACCTCAACATTGAACAACACCAACAAATTCAACAACAACCTCAACATTGAAAAACAACAACAACCTCAACATTGAAAAACACAAACAAATTCAACAACAACCTAAACATTGAAAAACAACAACAACCTCAACATTGAAAAATACCAACAAATTCAACAACAACTTCAACTATGAAATACACCAACAAATTCAACAACAACCTCGACATTGAAAAACACCAACAAATTCAACAACCTCAAAATTGAAAAACTACAACAACCTCAACATTGAAAAACACCAACAAATTCAACAACAACATCAACATCTAAAAACAACAACAACATCAACATTGAAAAACACCAACAAATTCAACAACAACCTCAACATTGAAAAACACCAACAAATTCAACAACAACCTCAACATTGAAAAACAACAACAACCTCAACATTGAAAAACACCAACAAATTCAACAACAACCTCAACACTGAAAAACTCTAACAAATTCAACAACAACCTCAAAATTGAAAAACAACAACCTCAACATTGAAAAACACCAACAAATTCAACAACAACCTCAACTTTGAAAAACTATAACAACCTCAACATTGAACAACACCAACAAATTCAACAACAACCTCAAAATTGAAAAACAACAACAAACTCAACATTGAAAAACACCAACAAATTCAACAACAACCTCAACATTGAAAAACACCAACAAATTCAACAACAACCTCAAAATTGAAAAACAACAACAACTTTAACATTGAAAAACACCAACAAATTCAACAACAACCTCAACATTGAAAAACTTCAACAACCTCAACATTGAAAAACACCAACAAATTCAACAACAACCTCAAAATTGAAAAACAACAACAACCTCAAAATTGAAAAACACCAACAAATTCAACAACAACCTCAACATTGAAAAACACCAACAAATTCAACAACAACCACAATATTGAAAAACAACAACTACCTCAACATTGAAAAACACCATCAAATTCAACAACAACCTCAACATTGAAAAACAACAACAACCTCAACATTGAAAAACACCAACAAATTCAACAACAACCTCAACATTGAAAAACAACAACAACCTCAACATTGAAAAACACCAACAAATTTCACAACAACTTCAACATTGAAAAACACCAACAAATTCAACAACAACCTCAACATTGAAAAACACCAACAAATTCAACAACAACCGCAACATTTAAAAACACCAACAAATTCAACAACAACCTCAACATTGAAAAACAACAACAACCTCAACATTGAAAAACACCAACAAATTCAACAACAACCTCAACTTTGAAAAACACCAACAAATTCAACAAAAACCTCAACATTGAAAAACAACAACAACCTCAACATTGAAAAACACCAACAAATTCAACAACAACTTCAACATTGAAAAACACCAAAAAATGCAACAACAACTTCGACATAGAAAAACACCAACAAATTCAACAACTTCCACAACATTGAAAAACACCAACAAATTCAACAACAACCTCAACATTGAAAAACAACAACAACCTCAAAATTGAAAAACACCACAAAATTCAACAACAACCTCAACATTGAAAAATAACAACTACCTCAACATTGAAAAACACCAACAAATTCAACAACAACCTCAACATTGAAAAACACCGACAGATTCAGCATCAACCTCAACATGGAAAAACAACAACAACCTCAACATTGTAAAACAGCAACAACCTCAACATTGAAAAACAACAACAAATTCAACAACGACCTCAACATTGAAAAATAACAACAACCTCAACATAGAAAACCACCAACAAATTCAACAACAACTCAACATTGAAAAACACCAACAAATTCAACAACAACCTCAACATTGAAAAACACCAACAAATTCAACACAACCTCCACATTGAAAAACAATAACAACCTCAACATTGAAAAACACCAACAATTCAACAACAACCTCAAAATTGAAAAACGCCAACAATTCAACAACAACCTCAACATTGAAAAACACCAACAAATTCAACAAAAACCTCAACATTGAAAAACAACAACAACCTCAACATTGAAAAACACCAACAAATTCAAAAACAACTTCAACATTGAAAAACACCAAAAAATTCAACAACAACCTCGACATTGAAAAATAACAACAACCTCAACATTGAAAAACACCAACAAATTCAACAACAACCTCAACTTTGAAAAACTACAACAACCTCAACATGGAAAAACACCAACAAATTCAACAACAACCTCGAAATTGAAAAACAAAAACAACCTCAACATTGAAAAACACCAACAAATTCAACAACAACCTCAACATTGAAAAACACCAACAAATTCAACAACAACCTCAACATTGAAAAACAACAACAACCTCAACATTGAAAAACACCAACAAATTCAACAACAACCTCAAAATTGAAAAACAACAAGAACCTCAAAATTGAAAAACAACAACAAATTCAACAACAACCTCTACATTGAAAAACACCAACAAATTCAACAACAACCTCAATATAGAAAAACAACAACTGCCTCAACATTGAAAAACACCAACAAATTCAACAACAACCTCAACATTGAAAAACAACAACAACCTCAACATTGAAAAAAACCAACAAATTCAACAACAACGTCAACATTGAAAAACACCAACAAATTCAACAACAACCTCAACATTGAAAAACAACAACAACCTCAACATTGAAAAACACCAACAAATTCAACAACAATCTCAACATTGAAAAAAACCAACAAATTCCACAACAACTTCAACATTGAAAAACACCAACAAATTCAACAACAACCTCAACATTGAAAAACACCAACAAATTCAACAATAACCTCAACATTTAAAAACACCAACAAATTCAACAACAACCTCAACATTGAAAAACAACAACAACCTCAACATTGAAAAACACCAACAAATTCAACAACAACCTCAACTTTGAAAAACACCAACAAATTCAACAAAAACCTCAACATTGAAAAACAAAAACAACCTCAACATTGAAAAACACCAACAAATTCAACAACAACTTCAACATTGAAAAACACCAACAAATTCAACAACAACCTCAACTTTGAAAAACACCAACTAATTCAACAAAAACCTCAACATTGAAAAACAACAACAACCTCAACATTGAAAAACACCAACAAATTCAACAACAACCTCAACATTGAAAAACACCAACAAATTCAACAACAACCTCAACATTGAAAAACAACAACAACCTCAACATTGAGAAACACCAACAAATTCGACAACAACCTCAACATTGAAAAACAACAACAAATTCAACAACAACCTCAAAATTGAAAAACAACAAGAACCTCAAAATTGAAAAACACCAACAAATTCAACAACAACCTCTACATTGAAAAACACCAACAAATTCAACAACAACCTCAATATTGAAAAACAACAACTGCCTCAACATTGAAAAACACCAACAAATTCAACAACAACCTCAACATTGAAAAACAACAACAACCTCAACATTGAAAAAAACCAACAAATTCAACAACAATGTCAACATTGAAAAACACCAACAAATTCAACAACAACCTCAACATTGAAAAACAATAACAACCTCAACATTGAAAAACACCAACAAATTCAACAACAACCTCAACATTGAAAAACAACAACAACCTCAACATTGAAAAACACCAACAAATTCCACAACAACTTCAACATTGAAAAACACCAACAAATTCAACAACAACCTCAACAATGAAAAACACCAACAAATTCAACAATAACCTCAACATTTAAAAACACCAACAAATTCAACAACAACCTCAACATTGAAAAACAACAACAACCTCAACATTCAAAAACACCAACAAATTCAACAACAACCTCAACTTTGAAAAACACCAACAAATTCAACAAAAACCTCAACATTGAAAAACAAAAACAACCTCAACATTGAAAAATACCAACAAATTCAACAACAACTTCAACATTGAAAAACACCAAAAAATTCAACAACAACTTCGACATTGAAAAACACCAACAAATTCAACAACAACCTCAACATTGAAAAACACCAACAACCTCAACATTGAAAAACACCAACAAATTAGCAACAACTTCAACATTGAAAAACACCAAAAAATTCAACAACAACTTCGACATTGAAAAACACCAACAAATTCAACAACAACCTCAACATTGAAAAACACCAACAAATTCAACAACAACCTCAATATTGAAAAATAACAACAACCTCAACATTGAGAAACACCAACAAATTCAACAACAACCTCAACATTGAAAAACACCGACAAATTCAACAACAACCTCAACATGGAAAAACAACAACAACCTGAACATCGAAAAACACCAACAAATTCAACAACAACCTCAACATTGAAAAACACCAACAAATTCAACAACAACCTCAACATAGAAAAACAACAACAACCTCAACATTGAAAAACACCAACAAATTCAACAACAACCTCAACATTGAAAAACACCAACAAATTCAACAACAACCTCAACAATGAAAAACAACAACAACCTCAACATTGAAAAACACCAACAAATTCAACAACAACCTCAACATTGAAAAACAACAACAAATTCAACAACAACCTCAAAATTGAAAAACACCAACAATTCAACAACAACATCAACATTGAAAAACACCAACAAATTCAACAACAACGTCAACATTGAAAAACACCAACAAATTCAACAACAACCTCAACATTGAAAAACAACAACAACCTCAACATTGAAAAACACCAACAAATTCAACAACAACCTCAACATTGAAAAAAACCAACAAATTCCACAACAACTTCAACATTGAAAAACACCAACAAATTCAACAACAACCTCAACATTGAAAAACACCAACAAATTCAACAATAACCTCAACATTTAAAAACACCAACAAATTCAACAACAACCTCAACATTGAAAAACAACAACAACCTCAACATTGAAAAACACCAACAAATTCAACAACAACCTCAACTTTGAAAAACACCAACAAATTCAACAAAAGCCTCAACATTGAAAAACAAAAACAACCTCAACATTGAAAAACACCAACAAATTCAACAACAACTTCAACATTGAAAAACACCAACAAATTCAACAACAACCTCAACTTTGAAAAACACCAACAAATTCAACAAAAACCTCAACATTGAAAAACAACAACAACCTCAACATTGAAAAACACCAACAAATTCAACAACAACCTCAACATTGAAAAACACCAACAAATTCAACAACAACCTCAACATTGAAAAACAACAACAACCTCAACATTGAGAAACACCAACAAATTCGACAACAACCTCAACATTGAAAAACAACAACAAATTCAACAACAACCTCAAAATTGAAAAACAACAAGAACCTCAAAATTGAAAAACACCAACAAATTCAACAACAACCTCTACATTGAAAAACACCAACAAATTCAACAACAACCTCAATATTGAAAAACAACAACTGCCTCAACATTGAAAAACACCAACAAATTCAACAACAACCTCAACATTGAAAAACAACAACAACCTCAACATTGAAAAAAACCAACAAATTCAACAACAACGTCAACTTTGAAAAACAACAACAAATTCAACAACAACCTCAACATTGAAAAACAACAACAACCTCAACATTGAAAAACACCAACAAATTCAACAACAACCTCAACATTGAAAAACAACAACAACCTCAACATTGAAAAACACCAACAAATTCCACAACAACTTCAACATTGAAAAACACCAACAAATTCAACAACAACCTCAACAATGAAAAACACCAACAAATTCAACAATAACCTCAACATTTAAAAACACCAACAAATTCAACAACAACCTCAACATTGAAAAACAACAACAACCTCAACATTCAAAAACACCAACAAATTCAACAACAACCTCAACTTTGAAAAACACCAACAAATTCAACAAAAACCTCAACATTGAAAAACAAAAACAACCTCAACATTGAAAAATACCAACAAATTCAACAACAACTTCAAAATTGAAAAACACCAAAAAATTCAACAACAACTTCGACATTGAAAAACACCAACAAATTCAACAACAACCTCAACATTGAAAAACACCAACAACCTCAACATTGAAAAACACCAACAAATTAGCAACAACTTCAACATTGAAAAACACCAAAAAATTCAACAACAACTTCGACATTGAAAAACACCAACAAATTCAACAACAACCTCAACATTGAAAAACACCAACAAATTCGACAACAACCTCAATATTGAAAAATAACAACAACCTCAACATTGAGAAACACCAACAAATTCAACAACAACCTCAACATTGAAAAACACCGACAAATTCAACAACAACCTCAACATGGAAAAACAACAACAACCTCAACATCGAAAAACACCAACAAATTCAACAACAACCTCAACATAGAAAAACAACAACAACCTCAACATTGAAAAACACCAACAAATTCAACAACAACCTCAACATTGAAAAACACCAACAAATTCAACAACAACCTCAACAATGAAAAACAACAACAACCTCAACATTGAAAAACACCAACAAATTCAACAACAACCTCAACATTGAAAAACAACAACAAATTCAACAACAACCTCAAAATTGAAAAACACCAACAATTCAACAACAACATCAACATTGAAAAACACCAACAAATTCAACAACAACCTCAACATAGAAAAACAACAAGTACCTCAACATAGAAAAACACCAACAAATTCAACAACAACCTCAACATTGAAAAAGATCAACAACCTCAACATTGAAAAACACCAACAAATTCAACAACAACCTCAACATTGAAAAACACCAAAAAATTCAACAAACACCTCAATATTGAAAAACAACAGCAACATCAACATTGAAAAACAGCAACAACGTCAACACTGAAAAAGACCAACAAATTGAACAACAACCTCAACATTGATAAACAACAACAACCTCAACATTGAAAAACACCAACAAATTCAACAACAACCTCAACATTGAAAAAAACCAACAAATTCCACAACAACTTCAACATTGAAAAACACCAACAAATTCAACAACAACCTCAACATTGAAAAACACCAACAAATTCAACAATAACCTCAACATTTAAAAACACCAACAAATTCAACAACAACCTCAACATTGAAAAACAACAACAACCTCAACATTGAAAAACACCAACAAATTCAACAACAACCTCAACTTTGAAAAACACCAACAAATTCAACAAAAGCCTCAACATTGAAAAACAAAAACAACCTCAACATTGAAAAACACCAACAAATTCAACAACAACTTCAACATTGAAAAACACCAACAAATTCAACAACAACCTCAACTTTGAAAAACACCAACAAATTCAACAAAAACCTCAACATTGAAAAACAACAACAACCTCAACATTGAAAAACACCAACAAATTCAACAACAACCTCAACATTGAAAAACACCAACAAATTCAACAACAACCTCAACATTGAAAAACAACAACAACCTCAACATTGAGAAACACCAACAAATTCGACAACAACCTCAACATTGAAAAACAACAACAAATTCAACAACAACCTCAAAATTGAAAAACAACAAGAACCTCAAAATTGAAAAACACCAACAAATTCAACAACAACCTCTACATTGAAAAACACCAACAAATTCAACAACAACCTCAATATTGAAAAACAACAACTGCCTCAACATTGAAAAACACCAACAAATTCAACAACAACCTCAACATTGAAAAACAACAACAACCTCAACATTGAAAAAAACCAACAAATTCAACAACAACGTCAACTTTGAAAAACAACAACAAATTCAACAACAACCTCAACATTGAAAAACAACAACAACCTCAACATTGAAAAACACCAACAAATTCAACAACAACCTCAACATTGAAAAACAACAACAACCTCAACATTGAAAAACACCAACAAATTCCACAACAACTTCAACATTGAAAAACACCAACAAATTCAACAACAACCTCAACAATGAAAAACACCAACAAATTCAACAATAACCTCAACATTTAAAAACACCAACAAATTCAACAACAACCTCAACATTGAAAAACAACAACAACCTCAACATTCAAAAACACCAACAAATTCAACAACAACCTCAACTTTGAAAAACACCAACAAATTCAACAAAAACCTCAACATTGAAAAACAAAAACAACCTCAACATTGAAAAATACCAACAAATTCAACAACAACTTCAAAATTGAAAAACACCAAAAAATTCAACAACAACTTCGACATTGAAAAACACCAACAAATTCAACAACAACCTCAACATTGAAAAACACCAACAACCTCAACATTGAAAAACACCAACAAATTAGCAACAACTTCAACATTGAAAAACACCAAAAAATTCAACAACAACTTCGACATTGAAAAACACCAACAAATTCAACAACAACCTCAACATTGAAAAACACCAACAAATTCGACAACAACCTCAATATTGAAAAATAACAACAACCTCAACATTGAGAAACACCAACAAATTCAACAACAACCTCAACATTGAAAAACACCGACAAATTCAACAACAACCTCAACATGGAAAAACAACAACAACCTCAACATCGAAAAACACCAACAAATTCAACAACAACCTCAACATAGAAAAACAACAACAACCTCAACATTGAAAAACACCAACAAATTCAACAACAACCTCAACATTGAAAAACACCAACAAATTCAACAACAACCTCAACAATGAAAAACAACAACAACCTCAACATTGAAAAACACCAACAAATTCAACAACAACCTCAACATTGAAAAACAACAACAAATTCAACAACAACCTCAAAATTGAAAAACACCAACAATTCAACAACAACATCAACATTGAAAAACACCAACAAATTCAACAACAACCTCAACATAGAAAAACAACAAGTACCTCAACATAGAAAAACACCAACAAATTCAACAACAACCTCAACATTGAAAAAGATCAACAACCTCAACATTGAAAAACACCAACAAATTCAACAACAACCTCAACATTGAAAAACACCAAAAAATTCAACAAACACCTCAATATTGAAAAACAACAGCAACATCAACATTGAAAAACAGCAACAACGTCAACACTGAAAAAGACCAACAAATTGAACAACAACCTCAACATTGATAAACAACAACAACCTCAACATTGAAAAACACCAACAAATTCAACAACAACCTCAACATTGAAAAAAACCAACAAATTCCACAACAACTTCAACATTGAAAAACACCAACAAATTCAACAACAACCTCAACATTGAAAAACACCAACAAATTCAACAATAACCTCAACATTTAAAAACACCAACAAATTCAACAACAACCTCAACATTGAAAAACAACAACAACCTCAACATTGAAAAACACCAACAAATTCAACAACAACCTCAACTTTGAAAAACACCAAGAAATTCAACAAAAACCTCAACATTGAAAAACAAAAACAACCTCAACATTGAAAAACACCAACAAATTCAACAACAACTTCAACATTGAAAAACACCAACAAATTCAACAACAACCTCAACATTGAAAAACAACAACAACCTCAACATTGAAAAACACCAACAAATTCAACAACAACCTCAACATTGAAAAACACCAACAAATTCAACAACAACCTCAACATTGAAAAACAACAACAACCTCAACATTGAGAAACACCAACAAATTCGACAACAACCTCAACATTGAAAAACAACAACAAATTCAACAACAACCTCAAAATTGAAAAACAACAAGAACCTCAAAATTGAAAAGCACCAACAAATTCAACAACAACCTCTACATTGAAAAACACCAACAAATTCAACAACAACCTCAATATTGAAAAACAACAACTGCCTCAACATTGAAAAACACCAACAAATTCAACAACAACCTCAACATTGAAAAACAACAACAACCTCAACATTGAAAAAAACCAACAAATTCAACAACAACGTCAACATTGAAAAACACCAACAAATTCAACAACAACCTCAACATTGAAAAACAACAACAACCTCAACATTGAAAAACACCAACAAATTCAACAACAACCTCAACATTGAAAAACACCAACAAATTCCACAACAACTTCAACATTGAAAAACACCAACAAATTCAACAACAACCTCAACAATGAAAAACACCAACAAATTCAACAATAACCTCAACATTTAAAAACACCAACAAATTCAACAACAACCTCAACATTGAAAAACAACAACAACCTCAACATTCAAAAACACCAACAAATTCAACAACAACCTCAACTTTGAAAAACACCAACAAATTCAACAAAAACCTCAACATTGAAAAACAAAAACAACCTCAACATTGAAAAATACCAACAAATTCAACAACAACTTCAACATTGAAAAACACCAAAAAATTCAACAACAACTTCGACATTGAAAAACACCAACAAATTCAACAACAACCTCAACATTGAAAAACACCAACAACCTCAACATTGAAAAACACCAACAAATTAGCAACAACTTCAACATTGAAAAACACCAAAAAATTCAACAACAACCTCGACATTGAAAAACACCAACAAATTCAACAACAACCTCAACATTGAAAAACACCAACAAATTCAACAACAACCTCAATATTGAAAAATAACAAGAACCTCAACATTGAGAAACACCAACAAATTCAACAACAACCTCAACATTGAAAAACACCGACAAATTCAACAACAACCTCAACATGGAAAAACAACAACAACCTCAACATCGAAAAACACCAACAAATTCAACAACAACCTCAACATTGAAAAACACCAACAAATTCAACAACAACCTCAACAATGAAAAACAACAACAACCTCAACATTGAAAAACACCAACAAATTCAACAACAACCTCAACATTGAAAAACAACAACAAATTCAACAACAACCTCAAAATTGAAAAACACCAACAATTCAACAACAACATCAACATTGAAAAACACCAACAAATTCAACAACAACCTCAACATAGAAAAACAACAAGTACCTCAACATAGAAAAACACCAACAAATTCAACAACAACCTCAACATTGAAAAAGATCAACAACCTCAACATTGAAAAACACCAACAAATTCAACAACAACCTCAACATTGAAAAACACCAACAAATTCAACAAACACCTCAATATTGAAAAACAACAGCAACCTCAACATTGAAAAACAGCAACAACGTCAACACTGAAAAAGACCAACAAATTGAACAACAACCTCAACATTGATAAACAACAACAACCTCAACATTGAAAACACCAACAAATTCAACAACAACCTCAACATTGAAAAACACCAACAAATTCAACAACAACCTCAACATTGAAAAACACAAACAAATTCAACACCAACATCAACATTGAAAAACAACAACAAATTCAACAACAACCTCAACATTGAAAAACAAAAACAACCTCAACGTTGAAAAACACCAACAAATTCAACAACATCCTCAACATTGCAAAACAACAACAACGTCAACATTGAAAAACACCAACAATTTCAACAACAACTTCAACATTGAAAAACACCAATAAATTCAACAACAACCTCACATTGAAAAACACCAACAAATTCAACAACAACCTCAACATTGAAAAACAACAACAACCTCAACATTGAAAAACACCAAAAAATTCAACAACAACCTCAACATTGAAAAATAACAACAACCTCAACATTGAAAAACACGAACAAATTCAACAAAAACCTCAACATTGACAAACAACAACAACCTCAACATTGAAAAACACCAACAAATTCAACAACAACCTCAACATTGAAAAAGAACAGCAACCTCGATATTGAAAAACACCAACAAATTCAACAACAATCTCAAAATTGAACAACAACAACAACCTCAAAATTGTGAAACACCAACAAATTCAACAACAACCTCTACATTTAAAAACTACAACAACCTCAACATTGAAAAACACCAACAAATTCAACAACAACCTCAAAATTGAAAAACAACAACAACCTCAAAATTGAAAAACACCAACAAATTCAACAACAACCTCAACTTTGAAAAACAACAACAACCTCAACATTGAAAAACACCAACAAATTCAACAACAACCTCAACATAGAAAAACACCAACAAATTCAACAGCAACCTCAACATTGAAAAACACCAACAAATTCAACAACAACCTCAACATTGAAAAACACCAACAAATTCAACAACAACCTCGAAATTGAAAAACAACAACCACCTCAAAATTGAAAAACAACAACACATTCAACAACAACCTCAACATTGAAAAACACCAACAAATTCAACAACAACCTCAACATTGAAAAACAACAACAACCTGAACATTGAAAAACACCAACAAGTTCAACAACAACCTCAACATTGAAAAACAACAACCTCAACATTGAAAAACACCAACAAATTCAACAACAACCTCAACATTGAAAAACATCAACAAATTCAACAACAACCTCAACATTGAAAAACAACAACAACCTTAACATTGAAAAACACCAACATGTTCAACAACAACCTCAAAATTGAAAAACGCCAACAATTCAACAACAACCTCAACATTGAAAAATACCAACAAATTCAACAACAACCTCAACATTGAAAAACAACAAAAACCTCAACATTGAAAAACACCAACAAATTCAACAACAACCTCAACATTGAAAAACACCAACAAATTCAACAACAACCTCAACATTGAAAAACAACAACAAATTCAACAACAACCTCAACATTTAAAAACACCAACAAATTCAACAACAACCTCAACATTGAAAAACAACAACAACCTCAACATTGAAAAACACCAACAAATTCAACAACAAACGCAACATTGAAAAACAACAACAACCTCAAAATTGAAAAACACCAACAAATTCAACAACAACCTCAACATTGAAAAACAACAACAACCTCAAAATTGAAAAACAACAACAACCTCAACATTGAAAAACACCAACAAATTCAACAACAACTTCAACTTTGAAATACACCAACAAATTCAACAACAACCTCGACATTGAAAAACACCAACAAATTCAACAACCTCAACATTGAACACCTACAACAACCTCAACATTGAAAAACACCAACAAATTCAGCAACAACTTCAACATCTAAAAACAACAACAACCTCAACATTGAAAAACACCAACAAATTCAACAACAACCTCAACATTGAAAAACACTAACAAATTCAACAACAACCTCGAAATTGAAAAACAACAACCACCTCAAAATTGAAAAACAACAACAAATTCAACAACAACCTCAACATTGAAAAGCACCAACAAGTTCAACAACAACCTCAACATTGAATAAGAACAACAACCTCAACATTGAAAAACACCAACAAGTTCAACAACAACCTCAACATTGAAAAACAACAACAACCTCAACATTGAAAAACACCAACAAATTCAACAACAACCTCAACATTGAAAAACACCAACAAATGCAACAACAACCTCAACATTGAAAAACAACAACAACCTCAACATTGAAAAACACCAACAAATTCAACAATAACCTCAACATTGAAAAACACCAACAAATTCAACAACAACCTCAAAATTGAAAAACAACAACAACCTCAACATTGAAAAACACCAACAAATTCAACAACAACCTCTACATTTAAAAACTACAACAAGCTCAACATTGAAAAACACCAACAAATTCAACAACAACCTCAAAATTGAAAAACAGCAACAACCTCAAAATTGAAAAACACCAACAAATTCAACAACAACCTCAACACTGAAAAACACGAACAAATTCAACAACAACCTCAACATTGAAACACAACAACAACCTCAACATTGAAAAACACCAACAAATTCAACAACAACCTCAACATTGAAAAACAACAACAACCTCAAAATTGAAAAACAACAACAACCTCAACATTGAAAAACACCAGCAAATTCAACATCAACTTCAACTTTGAAATACACCAACAAATTCAACAACCTCAACATTGAACAACTACAACAACCTCAACATTGAAAAACACCAACAAATTCAACAACAACTTCAACATCTAAAAACAACAACAACCTCAAAATTGAAAAAAACCAACAAATTCAACAACAACCTCAACATTGAAAAACATCAACAAATTCAACAACAACCTCAACATTGAAAAACAATAAAAACCTCAGCATTGAAAAACACCAACAAGTTCAACAACGACCTCAACATTGAAAAACAACAACAACCTCAACATTGAAAAACACCAACAAATTCAACAACAACCTTAACATAGAAAAACAGCAACAAATTCAACAACAACCTCAACATTGAAAAACACCAACAAATTCAACAACAACCTCAACATTGAAAAACACCAACAAATTCAACAACAACCTCGAAATTGAAAAACAACAACCACCTCAAAATTGAAAAACAACAACAAATTCAACAACAACCTCAACATTGAAAAACACCAACAAATTCAACAACAACCTCAACATTGAAAAACAACAACAACCTCAACATTGAAAAACACCAACAAGTTCAACAACAACCTCAACATTGAAAAACAACAACAACCTCAACATTGAAAAACACCAACAAATTCAACAACAACCTCAACATTGAAAAACACCAACAAATGCAACAACAACCTCAACATTGAAAAACAACAACAACGTCAACATTGAAAAACACCAACAAATTCAACAACAACCTCAAAATTGAAAAACGCCTACAATTCAACAACAACCTCAACATTGAAAAACACCAACAAATTCAACAACAACCTCAACATTGAAAAACAACAACAACCTCAACATTGAAAAACACCAACAAATTCATCAACCTCAACATTGAAAAACACCAACAAATTCAACAACAACCTCAACATTGAAAAACAACAAAAAAATCAACATTCAAAAACACCAACAAATTCAACAACAACCTGAGCATTCAAAAACAACAACAAATTCAACAACAACTTCATCATTGAAATACACCAACAAATTCATCAACCTCAACATTGAAAAACAACAACAAATTCAACAACAACCTCAACATTTAAAAACTCCAACAAATTCAACAACAACCTCATCATTGAAAAACAACAACAACCTGAACATTGAAAAACACCAACAAATTCAACAACAACCTCAACATTGAAAAACAACAACAACCTCAACATTGAAAAACACCAACAAATTCAACAAAAACCTCAACATTGAAAAACACCAACAAATTCAACAACAACCTCAACATTGAAAAACAACAACAACCTCAACATTGAAAAACACAAACAAATTCAACAACAACCTCAACATTGAAAAACAACAACAACCTCAACATTGAAAAATACCAACAAATTCAACAACAACTTCAACTATGAAATACACCAACAAATTCAACAACAACCTCGACATTGAAAAACACCAACAAATTCAACAACCTCAAAATTGAAAAACTACAACAACCTCAACATTGAAAAACACCAACAAATTCAACAACAACATCAACATCTAAAAACAACAACAACATCAACATTGAAAAACACCAACAAATTCAACAACAACCTCAACATTGAAAAACAACAACAACCTCAACATTCAAAAACACCAAAAAATTCAACAACAACCTCAGCATTGAAAAACAACAACAACCTCAACATTGAAAAACACCAACAAATTCCACAACAACTTCAACATTGAAAAACACCAACAAATTCAACAACAACCTCAACATTGAAAAACACCAACAAATTCAACAACAACCTCAACATTGAAAAACAACAACAACCTCAACATTGAAAAACACCAACAAATTCAACAACAACCTCAACATCTAAAAACAACAACAACCTCAACATTGAAAAAAACCAAGAAATTCAACAACAACCTCAACATTGAAAAACATCAACAAATTCAACAACAACCTCAACATTGAAAAACAATAACAACCTCAACATTAAAAAACACCAACAAATTCAACAACGACCACAACATTGAAAAATAATAACAACCTCAACATTGATAAACACCAACAAATTCAACAACAACCTCAACTTAGAAAAACACCAACAAATTCAACAAAACCTCAAAATTGAAAAACAACAACAACCTCAACATTGAAAAACACCAACAAATTCGACAACAACCTCAACATTTAAAAACTACAACAACCTCAACATTGAAAAACACCAACAAATTCAACAACAACCTCAAAATTGAAAAACAACAACAACCTCAAAATTGAAAAACACCAACAAATTCAACAACAACCTCAGCATTGAAAAACACCAACAAATTCAACAACAACCTCAACATTGAAAAACACCCGCAACCTCAACATTGAAAAACACCAACAAATTCAACAACAACCTCAACATAGAAAAACAACAACAACCTCAACATTGAAAAACACCAACAAATTCAACAACAACCTCAACATTGAAAAACACCAACAAATTCAACAACAACCTCAACAATGAAAAACAACAACAACCTCAACATTGAAAAACACCAACAAATTCAACAACAACCTCAACATTGAAAAACAACAACAAATTCAACAACAACCTCAAAATTGAAAAACACCAACAATTCAACAACAACATCAACATTGAAAAACACCAACAAATTCAACAACAACCTCAACATAGAAAAACAACAAGTACCTCAACATTGAAAAACACCAACAAATTCAACAACAACCTCAACATTGAAAAAGATCAACAACCTCAACATTGAAAAACACCAACAAATTCAACAACAACCTCAACATTGAAAAACACCAACAAATTCAACAAACACCTCAGCATTGAAAAACAACAGCAACCTCAACATTGAAAAACAGCAACAACCTCAACACTGAAAAACACCAACAAATTGAACAACAACCTCAACATTGATAAACAACAACAACCTCAACATTGAAAAACACCAACAAATTCAACAACAACCTCAACTATGAAATACACCAACAAATTCAACAACAACCTCGACATTGAAAAACACCAACAAATTCAACAACCTCAAAATTGAAAAACTACAACAACCTCAACATTGAAAAACACCAACAAATTCAACAACAACATCAACATCTAAAAACAACAACAACATCAACATTGAAAAACACCAACAAATTCAACAACAACCTCAACATTGAAAAACAACAACCACCTCAACATTCAAAAACACCAAAAAATTCAACAACAACCTCAACATTGAAAAACAACAACAACCTCAACATTGAAAAACACCAACAAATTCCACAACAACTTCAACATTGAAAAACACCAACAAATTCAACAACAACCTCAACATTGAAAAACACCAACAAATTCAACAACAACCTCAACATTGAAAAACAACAACAACCTCAACATTGAAAAACACCAACAAATTCAACAACAACCTCAACATCTAAAAACAACAACAACCTCAACATTGAAAAAAACCAAGAAATTCAACAACAACCTCAACATTGAAAAACATCAACAAATTCAACAACAACCTCAACATTGAAAAACAATAACAACCTCAACATTGAAAAACACCAACAAATTCAACAACGACCACAACATTGAAAAATAATAAGAACCTCAACATTGATAAACACCAACAAATTCAACAACAACCTCAACTTAGAAAAACACCAACAAATTCAACAAAACCTCAAAATTGAAAAACAACAACAACCTCAACATTGAAAAACACCAACAAATTCGACAACAACCTCAACATTTAAAAACTACAACAACCTCAACATTGAAAAACACCAACAAATTCAACAACAACCTCAAAATTGAAAAACAACAACAACCTCAAAATTGAAAAACACCAACAAATTCAACAACAACCTCAGCATTGAAAAACACCAACAAATTCAACAACAACCTCAACATTGAAAAACAACCGCAACCTCAACATTGAAAAACACCAACAAATTCAACAACAACCTCAACATAGAAAAACAACAACAACCTCAACATTGAAAAACACCAACAAATTCAACAACAACCTCAACATTGAAAAACACCAACAAATTCAACAACAACCTCAACAATGAAAAACAACAACAACCTCAACATTGAAAAACACCAACAAATTCAACAACAAACTCAACATTGAAAAACAACAACAAATTCAACAACAACCTCAAAATTGAAAAACACCAACAATTCAACAACAACATCAACATTGAAAAACACCAACAAATTCAACAACAACCTCAACATAGAAAAACAACAAGTACCTCAACATTGAAAAACACCAACAAATTCAACAACAACCTCAACATTGAAAAAGATCACCAACATCAACATTGAAAAACAACAACAAATTCAACAACAACCTCAACATTGAAAAACAAAAACAACCTCAACGTTGAAAAACACCAACAAATTCAACAACATCCTCAACATTGCAAAACAACAACAACCTCAACATTGAAAAACACCAACAATTTCAACAACAACTTCAACATTGAAAAACACCAATAAATTCAACAACAACCTCACATTGAAAAACACCAACAAATTCAACAACAACCTCAACATTGAAAAACAACAACAACCTCAACATTGAAAAACACCAAAAAATTCAACAAAAACCTCAACATTGAAAAATAACAACAACCTCAACATTGAAAAACACGAACAAAATTAAACAAAAACCTCAACATTGACAAACAACAACAACCTCAACATTGAAAAACACCAACAAATTCAACAACAACCTCAACATTGAAAAAGAACAACAACCTCAACATTGAAAAACACCAACAAATTCAACAACAACCTCAACATTGAAAAACACCAACAAATTCAACAACAATCTCAAAATTGAAAAACAACAACAACCTCAACATTGAAAAACACCAACAAATTCAGCAACAACCTCTACATTTAAAAACTACAACAACCTCAACATTGAAAAACACCAACAAATTCAACAACAACCTCAACATTGAAAAACAACAACAACCTCAAAATTTAAAAACACCAACAAATTCAACAACAACCTCAACATTGAAAAACACCAACAAATTCAACAACAACCTCAACATTGAAAAACAACAACAACCTCAACATTGAAAAACACCAACAAATTCAACAACAACCTCAACATTGAAAATCAACAACAACCTCAACATTGAAAAACACCAACGAATTCAACAACAACTTCAACTTTGAAATACACCAACAAATTCAACAACAACCTCAACATTGAAAAACACCAACAAATTCAACAACAACCTCAACATTGAAAAACAACAACAACCTCAACATTGAAAAACACCAACAAGTTCAACAACAACCTCAACATTGAAAAACAACAACAACCTCAACATTGAAAAACACCAACAAATTCAACAACAACCTCAACATTGAAAAACACCAACAAATGCAACAACAACCTCAACATTGAGAAACAACAACAACGTCAACATTGAAAAACACCAACAAATTCAACAACAACCTCAAAATTGAAAAACGCCTACAATTCAACAACAACCTCAACATTGAAAAACACCAACAAATTCAACAACAACCTCAACATTGAAAAACAACAACAACCTCAACATTGAAAAACACCAACAAATTCATCAACCTCAACATTGAAAAACACCAACAAATTCAAGAACAACCTCAACATTGAAAAACAACAACAAATTCAACAACAACCTCAACATTTAAAAACTCCAACAAATTCAACAACAACCTCATCATTGTAAAACAACAACAACCTGAACATTGAAAAACACCAACAAATTCAACAACAACCTCAACATTGAAAAACAACAACAACCTCAACATTGAAAAACACCAACAAATTCAACAACAACCTCAACATTGAAAAACACCAACAAATTCAACAACAACCTCAACATTGAAAAACAACAACAACCTCAACATTGAAAAACACAAACAAATTCAACAACAACCTCAACATTGAAAAACAACAACAACCTCAACATTGAAAAATACCAACAAATTCAACAACAACTTCAACTATGAAATACACCAACAAATTCAACAACAACCTCGACATTGAAAAACACCAACAAATTCAACAGCCTCAAAATTGAAAAACTACAACAACCTCAACATTGAAAAACACCAACAAATTCAACAACAACATCAACATCTAAAAACAACAACAACATCAACATTGAAAAACACCAACAAATTCAACAACAACCTCAACATTGAAAAACAACAACAACCTCAACATTCAAAAACACCAAAAAATTCAACAACAACCTCAACATTGAAAAACAACAACAACCTCAACATTGAAAAACACCAACAAATTCCACAACAACTTCAACATTGAAAAACACCAACAAATTCAACAACAACCTCAACATTGAAAAACACCAACAAATTCAACAACAACCTCAACATTGAAAAACAACAACAACCTCAACATTGAAAAACACCAACAAATTCAACAACAACCTCAACATCTAAAAACAACAACAACCTCAACATTGAAAAAAACCAAGAAATTCAACAACAACCTCAACATTGAAAAACATCAACAAATTCAACAACAACCTCAACATTGAAAAGCAATAACAACCTCAACATTGAAAAACACCAACAAATTCAACAACGACCACAACATTGAAAAAAAATAACAACCTCAACATTGATAAACACCAACAAATTCAACAACAACCTCAACTTAGAAAAACACCAACAAATTCAACAAAACCTCAAAATTGAAAAACAACAACAACCTCAACATTGAAAAACACCAACAAATTCGACAACAACCTCAACATTTAAAAACTACAACAACCTCAACATTGAAAAACACCAACAAATTCAACAACAACCTCAAAATTGAAAAACAACAACAACCTCAAAATTGAAAAGCACCAACAAATTCAACAACAACCTCAGCATTGAAAAACACCAACAAATTCAACAACAACCTCAACATTGAAAAACAACCGCAACCTCAACATTGAAAAACACGAACAAATTCAACAACAACCTCAACATAGAAAAACAACAACAACCTCAACATTGAAAAACACCAACAAATTCAACAACAACCTCAACATTGAAAAACACCAACAAATTCAACAACAACCTCAACAATGAAAAACAACAACAACCTCAACATTGAAAAACACGAACAAATTCAACAACAACCTCAACATTGAAAAACAACAACAAATTCAACAACAACCTCAAAATTGAAAAACACCAACAATTCAACAACAACATCAACATTGAAAAACACCAACAAATTCAACAACAACCTCAACATAGAAAAACAACAAGTACCTCAACATTGAAAAACACCAACAAATTCAACAACAACCTCAACATTGAAAAAGATCAACAACCTCAACATTGAAAAACACCAACAAATTCAACAACAACCTCAACATTGAAAAACACCAACAAATTCAACAAACTCCTCAACATTGAAAAACAACAGCAACCTCAACATTGAAAAACAGCAACAACCTCAACACTGAAAAACACCAACAAATTGAACAACAACCTCAACATTGATAAACAACAACCTCAACATTGAAAAACACCAACAAATTCAACAACAACCTCAACATTGAAAAACACCAACAAATTCAACAACAACCTCAACATTGAAAAACAACAACAACCTCAACGTTGAAAAACACAAACAAATTCAACACCAACATCAACATTGAAAAACAACAAAAAATTCAACAACAACCTCAACATTGAAAAACAAAAACAACCTCAACGTTGAAAAACACCAACAAATTCAACAACATCCTCAACATTGCAAAACAACAACAACCTCAACATTGAAAAACACCAACAATTTCAACAACAACTTCAACATTGAAAAACACCAATAAATTCAACAACAACCTCACATTGAAAAACACCAACAAATTCAACAACAACCTCAACATTGAAAAACAACAACAACCTCAACATTGAAAAACACCAAAAAATTCAACAAAAACCTCAACATTGAAAAATAACAACAACCTCAACATTGAAAAACACGAACAAAATTAAACAAAAACCTCAACATTGACAAACAACAACAACCTCAACATTGAAAAACACCAACAAATTCAACAACAACCTCAACATTGAAAAAGAACAACAACCTCAACATTGAAAAACACCAACAAATTCAACAACAACCTCAACATTGAAAAACACCAACAAAGTCAACAACAATCTCAAAATTGAAAAACAACAACAACCTCAACATTGAAAAACACCAACAAATTCAGCAACAACCTCTACATTTAAAAACTACAACAACCTCAACATTGAAAAACACCAACAAATTCAACAACAACCTCAACATTGAAAAACAACAACAACCTCAAAATTGAAAAACACCAACAAATTCAACAACAACCTCAACATTGAAAAACACCAACAAATTCAACAACAACCTCAACATTGAAAAACAACAACAACCTCAACATTGAAAAACACCAACAAATTCAACAACAACCTCAACATTGAAAAACAACAACAACCTCAAAATTGAAAAACAACAACAACCTCAACATTGAAAAACACCAACGAATTCAACAACAACTTCAACTTTGAAATACACCAACAAATTCAACAACAACCTCGACATTGAATAACACCAACAAATTCAACAACCTCAACATTGAAAAACTACAACAACCTCAACGTTGAAAAACACCAACAAATTCAACAACAACTTCAACATCTAAAAACAACAACAACCTCAACATTGAAAAGCATCAACAAACTCAACAACAACCTCAACATTGAAAAAGAATAAAAACCTCAACATTGAAAAACACCAACAAGTTCAACAACGACCTCAACATTGAAAAACAACAAAACCTCAACATTGAAAAACACCAACAAATTCAACAACAACCGCAACATAGAAAAACACCAACAAATTCAATAACAACCTCAACATTGAAAAACACCAACAAATTCAACAACAACCTCAACATTGAAAAACACCAACAAATTCAACAACAACCTCGAAATTGAAAAACAACAACCACCTCAAAATTGAAAAACAACAACACATTTAAGAACAACCTCAACATTGAAAAACACCAACAAATTCAACAACAACCTCAACATTGAAAAACAACAACAACCTGAACATTGAAAAACACCAACAAGTTCAACAACAATATCAACATTGAAAAACAACAACAACCTCAACATTGAAAAACACCAACAAATTCAACAACAACCTCAACATTGAAAAACACCAACAAATTCAACAACAACCTCAACATTGAAAAACAACAACAACCTTAACATTGAAAAACACCAACATATTCAACAACAACCTCAAAATTGAAAAACGCCAACAATTCAACAACAACCTCAACATTGAAAAACACCAACAAATTCAACAACAACCTCAACATTTAAAAACAACAAAAACCTCAACATTGAAAAACACCAACAAATTCAACAACAACCTCAACATTGAAAAACACCAACAATTTCAACAACAAACTCAACATTGAAAAACAACAACAAATTCAACAACAACCTCAACATTTAAAAACACCAACAAATTCAACAACAACCTCAACATTGAAAAACAACAACAACCTCAACATTGAAAAACACCAACAAATTCAACAACAAACTCAACATTGAAAAACAACAACAACCTCAACATTGAAAAAAACCAACAAATTCAACACCAACCTCAACATTAAAAAACACCAACAAATTGAACAACAACCTCAACATTGAAAAACAACAACAACCTCAACATTGAGAAACACCAACAAATTCAACAACAACCTCAACATTGAAAAACACCAACAAATTCAACAACAACCTCAACATTGAAAAACAACAACAACCTCAACATTGAAAAACAGCAACAAATTCGACAACAACCTCAACATTGAAAAACAACAACAACCTCAACATTGAAAAACACCAACAAATTCAACAACAACTTCAACTTTGAAATACACCAACAAATTCAACAACAACCTCGACATTGAAAAACACCAACATATTCAACAACCTCAACATTGAAAAAAACAACAACCTCAACATTGAAAAACACCAACAAATTCAACCACAACCTCAACATTGAAAAACATCAACAAATTCAACAACAACCTCAACATTGAAAAACAATAAAAACCTCAACATTGAAAAACACCAACAAGTTCAACAACGACCTCAAAATTGAAAAACAACAACAACCTCAACATTGAAAAACACCAACAAATTCAACAACAACCTCAACATAGAAAAACACCAACAAATTCAACAACAACCTCAACATTGAAATACACCAACAAATTCAACAACAACCTCAACATTGAAAAACACCAACAAATTCAACAACAACCTCAACATTGAAAAACAACAACAACCTTAACATTGAAAAACACCAACATATTCAACAACAACCTCAAAATTGAAAAACGCCAACAATTCAACAACAACCTCAACATTGAAAAACACCAACAAATTCAACAACAACCTCAACATTTAAAAACAACAAAAACCTCAACATTGAAAAACACCAACAAATTCAACAACAACCTCAACATTGAAAAACACCAACAATTTCAACAACAAACTCAACATTGAAAAACAACAACAAATTCAACAACAACCTCAACATTTAAAAACACCAACAAATTCAACAACAACCTCAACATTGAAAAACAACAACAACCTCAACATTGAAAAACTCCAACAAATTCAACAACAAACTCAACATTGAAAAACAACAACAACCTCAACATTGAAAAAAACCAACAAATTCAACACCAACCTCAACATTAAAAAACACCAACAAATTGAACAACAACCTCAACATTGAAAAACAACAACAACCTCAACATTGAGAAACACCAACAAATTCAACAACAACCTCAACATTGAAAAACACCAACAAATTCAACAACAACCTCAACATTGAAAAACAACAACAACCTCAACATTGAAAAACACCAACAAATTCGACAACAACCTCAACATTGAAAAACAACAACAACCTCAACATTGAAAAACAGCAACAAATTCAACAACAACTTCAACTTTGAAATACACCAACAAATTCAACAACAACCTCGACATTGAAAAACACCAACAAATTCAACAACCTCAACATTGAAAAAAACAACAACCTCAACATTGAAAAACACCAACAAATTCAACCACAACCTCAACATTGAAAAACATCAACAAATTCAACAACAACCTCAACATTGAAAAACAATAAAAACCTCAACATTGAAAAACACCAACAAGTTCAACAACGACCTCAAAATTGAAAAACAACAACAACCTCAACATTGAAAAACACCAACAAATTCAACAACAACCTCAACATAGAAAAACACCAACAAATTCAACAACAACCTCAACATTGAAAAACACCAACAAATTCAACAACAACCTCAACATTGAAAAACACCAACAAATTCAACAACAACCTCGAAATTGAAAAACAACAACCACCTGAAAATTGAAAAACAACAACAAATTCAACAACAACCTCAACATTGAAAAACACCTACAAATTCAACAACAACCTCAACATTGAAAAACAACAACAACCTCAACATTGAAAAACAACAACAAATTCAACAACAACCTCAACATTGAAAAACAACAACAACCTCAACATTGAAAAACACCAACAAATTCAACAACAACCTCAACATTGAAAAACACCAACAAACTCAACAACAACCTCAACATTGAAAAACAACAACAACCTCAACATTGAAAAACACCAACAAATTCAACAACAACCTCAAAATTGAAAAACGCCAACAATTCAACAACAACCTCAACATTGAAAAACACCAACAAATTCAACAAAAACCTCAACATTGAAAAACAACAACAACCTCAACATTGAAAAACACCAACAAATTCAAAAACAACTTCAACATTGAAAACCACCAAAAAATTCAACAACAACCTCGACATTGAAAAATAACAACAATATCAACATTGAAAAACACCAACAAATTCAACAACAGCCTCAAGACTGAAAAACACCAACAAAGTCAACAAAAACCTCAACATTGAAAAACAACAACAACCTCAACATTGAAAAACACCAACAAATTAGCAACAACTTCAACATTGAAAAACACCAAAAAATTCAACAACAACATCGACATTGAAAAACACCAACAAATTCAACAACAAACTCAACATTGAAAAACACCAACAAATTCAACAACAACCTCAACATTGAAAAACAGCAACAACCTCAACATTGAAAAACACCAGCAAATTAGCAACAACTTCAACATTGAAAAACACCAAAAAATTCAACAACAACTTCGACATTGAAAAACACCAACAAATTCAACAACAACCTCAACATTGAAAAGCACCAACAAATTCAACAACAACCTCAATATTGAAAAATAACAACAACCTCAACATTGAGAAACACCAACAAATTCAACAACAACCTCAATATTGAAAAACACCAACAAATTCAACAACAACCTCAACATTGAAAAACAACAACAACCTCAACGTTGAAAAACACCAACAATTTCAACAACAACCTCAACATTGAAAAACAACAACAACCTCAACATTGAAAAACAACAACAAATTCAACAACAACTTCAACATTGAAACACACCAACAAATTCAACAACAACCTCGACATTGAAAAACACCAACAAATACAACCAGAACCTCAACATTGAAAAACAACAACAACCTCAACATTGAAAAACACTAAAAAAATTCAACAACAACCTCAACATTGAAAAATAACAACAACCTCAACATTGAAAACCACCAACAAATTCAACAACAACCTCAACAGTGAAAAACACCAACAAATTCAACAACAACCTTAACATTGAAAAACAACAACAACCTCAACATTGAAAAACACCAACAAATTCAACAACAACCTCAACATTGAAAAACTCCAACAAATTCAACAACAACCTCAACATTGAAAAACAACAAAAAAATCAACATTCAAAAACACCAACAAATTCAACAACAACCTGAACATTCAAAAACAACAACAAATTCAACAACAACTTCATCATTGAAATACACCTACAAATTCAACAACAACCTCGACATTGAAAAACACCAACAAATTCAACAACAACCTCAACATTGGAAAACAACAACAACCTCGACATTGAATAACACCAACAAATTCAACAACCTCAACATTGAAAAACTACAACAACCTCAACGTTGAAAAACACCAACAAATTCAACAACAACTTCAACATGTAAAAACAACAACAACCTCAACATTGAAAAACATCAACAAATTCAACAACAACCTCAACATTGAAAAACAATAAAAACCTCAACATTGAAAAACACCAACAAGTTCAACAACGACCTCAACATTAAAAAACAACAAAACATCAGCATTGAAAAACATCAACAAATTCAACAACAAACTCAACATAGAAAAACACCAACAAATTCAACAACAACCTAAACTTTGAAAAACACCAACAAATTCAACAACAACCTCAGCATTGAAAAACACCAACAAATTCAACAACAACCTCGAAATTGAAAAACAACAACCACCTCAAAATTGAGAAACAACAACACATTCAACAACAACCTCAACATTGAAAAACACCAACAAATTCAACAACAACCTCAACATTGAAAAACAACAACAACCTGAACATTGAAAAACACCAACAAGTTCAACAACAACCTCAACATTGAAAAACAACAACAACCTGAACATTGAAAAACACCAACCATTTCAACAACAACCTCAACATTGAAAAACAACAACAACCTCAACATTGAAAAACACCAACAAATTCAACAACAACCTCAACATTGAAAAACACCAACAAATTCAACAACAACCTCAACATTGAAAAACAACAACAACCTCAACATTGAAAAACACCAACAAATTCAACAACAACCTCAACATTGAAAAACGCCAACAATTCAACAACAACCTCAACATTGAAAAACACCAACAAATTCAACAACAACCTCAACATTGAAAAACAACAAAAACCTCAACATTGAAAAACACCAACAAATTCAACAACAACCTCAACATTGAAAAACACCAACAAATTCAACAACAACCTCAACATTGAAAAACAACAACAAATTCAACAACAACCTCAACATTTAAAAACACCAACAAATTCAACAACAACCTCAACATTGAAAAACAACAACAACCTCAACATTGAAAAACACCAACAAATTCAACAACAAACTCAACATTGAAAAACAACAACAACCTCAACATTGAAAAAAACCAACAAATTCAACACCAACCTCAACATTAAAAAACACCAACAAATTGAACAACAACATCAACATTGAAAAACAACAACAACCTCAACATTGAGAAACACCAACAAATTCAACAACAACCTCAACATTGAAAAACACCAACAAATTCAACAACAACCTCAACATTGAAAAACAACAACAACCTCAACATTGAAATACACCAACAAATTCGACAACAACCTCAACATTGAAAAACAACAACAACCTCAACATTGAACAATACCAACAAATTCAACAACAACTTCAACTTTGAAATACACCAACAAATTCATCAACAACCTCGACATTGAAAAACACCAACAAATTCAACAATCTCAACATTGAAAAACAACAACAAATTCAACAACAACCTCAACATTTAAAAACACCAACAAATTCAACAACAACCTCAACATTGAAAAACAACAACAACCTCAACATTGAAAAACACCAACAAATTCAACAACAAACTCAACATTGAAAAACAACAACAACCTCAACATTGAAAAAAACCAACAAATTCAACACCAACCTCAACAATAAAAAACACCAACAAATTGAACAACAACATCAACATTGAAAAACAACAACAACCTCAACATTGAGAAACACCAACAAATTCAACAACAACCTCAACATTGAAAAACACCAACAAATTCAACAACAACCTCAACATTGAAAAACAACAACAACCTCAACATTGAAAAACACCAACAAATTCGACAACAACCTCAACATTGAAAAACAACAACAACCTCAACATTGAACAACACCAACAAATTCAACAACAACTTCAACTTTGAAATACACCAACAAATTCATCAAAAACCTCGACATTGAAAAACACCAACAAATTCAACAACCTCAACATTGAAAAACTACAACAACCTCAACATTGAAAAACACCAACAAATTCAACAACAACATCAACATCTAAAAACAACAACAACCTCAACATTGAAAAACACCAACAAATTCAACCACAACCTGAACATTGAAAAACATCAACAAATTCAACAACAACCTCAACATTGAAAAACAATAAAAGCCTCAACATTGAAAAACACCAACAAGTTCAACAACGACCTCAAAATTGAGAAACAACAACAACCTCAACATTGGAAAACACCAACAAATTCAACAACAACCTCAACATAGAAAAACACCAACAAATTCAACAACAACCTCAACATTGAAAAACACCAACAAATTCAACAACAACCTCAACATTGAAAAACACCAACAAATTCAACAACAACCTCGAAATTGAAAAACAACAACCACCTCAAAATTGAAAAACAACAACAAATTCAACAACAACCTCAACATTGAAAAACACCAGCAAATTCAACAACAACCTCAACATTGAAAAACAACAACAACCTCAACATTGAAAAACACCAACAAATTCAACAACAACCTCAACATTGAAAAACAACAACAACCTCAACATTGAAAAACACCAACAAATTCAACAACAACCTCAACATTGAAAAACACCAACAAATTCAACAACAACCTCAACATTGAAAAACAACAACAACCTCAACATTGAAAAACACCAACAAATTCAACAACAACCTCAAAATTGAAAAACGCCAACAATTCAACAACAACCTCAACATTGAAAAACACCAACAAATTCAACAAAAAACCTCAACATTGAAAAACAACAACAACCTCAACATTGAAAAACACCAACAAATTCAACAACAACTTCAACATTGAAAACCACCAAAAAATTCAACAACAACCTCAACATTGAAAAACACCAACAAGTTCAACAACGACCTCAACATTAAAAAACAACAAAACATCAGCATTGAAAAACACCAACAAATTCAACAACAACCTCAACATAGAAAAACACCAACAAATTCAACAACAACCTAAAGTTTGAAAAACACCAACAAATTCAACAACAACCTCAACATTGAAAAACACCAACAAATTCAACAACAACCTCGAAATTGAAAAACAACAACCACCTCAAAATTGAAAAACAACAACACATTCAACAACAACCTCAACATTGAAAAACACCAACAAATTCAACAACAACCTCAACATTGAAAAACAACAACAACCTGAACATTGAAAAACACCAACAAGTTCAACAACAACCTCAACATTGAAAAACAACAACAACCTGAACATTGAAAAACACCAACCATTTCAACAACAACCTCAACATTGAAAAACAACAACAACCTCAACATTGAAAAACACCAACAAATTCAACAACAACCTCAACATTGAAAAACACCAACAAATTCAACAACAACCTCAACATTGAAAAACAACAACAACCTCAACATTGAAAAACACCAACAAATTCAACAACAACCTCAACATTGAAAAACGCCAACAATTCAACAACAACCTCAACATTGAAAAACACCAACAAATTCAACAACAACCTCAACATTGAAAAACAACAACAACCTCAACATTGAAAAACACCAACAAATTCAACAACAACCTCAACATTGAAAACACCAACAAATTCAACAACAACCTCAACATTGAAAAACAACAACAAATTCAACAACAACCTCAACATTTAAAAACACCAACAAATTCAACAACAACCTCAACATTGAAAAACAACAACAACCTCAACATTGAAAAACACCAACAAATTCAACAACAAACTCAACATTGAAAAACAACAACAACCTCAACATTGAAAAAAACCAACAAATTCAACACCAACCTCAACATTAAAAAACACCAACAAATTGAACAACAACCTCAACATTGAAAAACAACAACAACCTCAACATTGAGAAACACCAACAAATTCAACAACAACCTCAACATTGAAAAACACCAACAAATTCAACAACAACCTCAACATTGAAAAACAACAACAACCTCAACATTGAAAAACACCAACAAATTCGACAACAACCTCAACATTGAAAAACAACAACAACCTCAACATTGAACAACACCAACAAATTCAACAACAACTTCAACTTTGAAATACACCAACAAATTCATCAACAACCTCGACATTGAAAAACACCAACAAATTCAACAACCTCAACATTGAAAAACTACAACAACCTCAACATTGAAAAACACCAACAAATTCAACAACAACATCAACATCTAAAAACAACAACAACCTCAACATTGAAAAACACCAACAAATTCAACCACAACCTGAACATTGAAAAACATCAACAAATTCAACAACAACCTCAACATTGAAAAACAATAAAAACCTCAACATTGAAAAACACCAACAAGTTCAACAACGACCTCAAAATTGAAAAACAACAATAACCTCAACATTGAAAAACACCAACAAATTCAACAACAACCTCAACATAGAAAAACACCAACAAATTCAACAACAACCTCAACATTGAAAAACACCAACAAATTCAACAACAACCTCAACATTGAAAAACACGAACAAATTCAACAACAACCTCGAAATTGAAAAACAACAACCACCTCAAAATTGAAAAACAACAACAAATTCAACAACAACCTCAACATTGAAAAACACCAGCAAATTCAACAACAACCTCAACATTGAAAAACAACAACAACCTCAACATTGAAAAACACCAACAAATTCAACAACAACCTCAACTTTGAAAAACAACAACAACCTCAACATTGAAAAACACCAACAAATTCAACAACAACCTCAACATTGAAAAACACCAACAAATTCAACAACAACCTCAACATTGAAAAACTACAACAACCTCAACATTGAAAAACACCAACAAATTCAACAACAACCTCAAAATAGAAAAACGCCAACAATTCAACAACAACCTCAACATTGAAAAACACCAACAAATTCAACAAAAAACCTCAACATTGAAAAACAACAACAACCTCAACATTGAAAAACACCAACAAATTCAACAACAACTTCAACATTGAAAACCACCAAAAAATTCAACAACAACCTCGACATTGAAAAATAACAACAATATCAACATTGAAAAACACCAACAAATTCAACAACAGCCTCAACATTGAAAAACACCAACAAAGTCAACAAAAACCTCAACATTGAAAAACAACAACAACCTCAAAATTGAAAAACACCAACAAATTAGCAACAACTTCAACATTGAAAAACACCAAAAAATTCAACAACAACTTCGACATTGAAAAACACCAACAAATTCAACAACAACCTCAACATTGAAAAACACCAACAAATTCAACAACAACCTCAACATTGAAAAACAGCAACAACCTCAACATTGAAAAACACCAACAAATTCAACAACAACATCAACATCTAAAAACAACAACAACCTCAACATTGAAAAACACCAACAAATTCAACCACAACCTGAACATTGAAAAACATCAACAAATTCAACAACAACCTCAACATTGAAAAACAATAAAAACCTCAACATTGAAAAACACCAACAAGTTCAACAACGACCTCAAAATTGAAAAACAACAATAACCTCAACATTGAAAAACACCAACAAATTCAACAACAACCTCAACATAGAAAAACACCAACAAATTCAACAACAACCTCAACATTGAAAAACACCAACAAATTCAACAACAACCTCAACATTGAAAAACACGAACAAATTCAACAACAACCTCGAAATTGAAAAACAACAACCACCTCAAAATTGAAAAACAACAACAAATTCAACAACAACCTCAACATTGAAAAACACCAGCAAATTCAACAACAACCTCAACATTGAAAAACAACAACAACCTCAACATTGAAAAACACCAACAAATTCAACAACAACCTCAACTTTGAAAAACAACAACAACCTCAACATTGAAAAACACCAACAAATTCAACAACAACCTCAACATTGAAAAACACCAACAAATTCAACAACAACCTCAACATTGAAAAACAACAACAACCTCAACATTGAAAAACACCAACAAATTCAACAACAACCTCAAAATAGAAAAACGCCAACAATTCAACAACAACCTCAACATTGAAAAACACCAACAAATTCAACAAAAAACCTCAACATTGAAAAACAACAACAACCTCAACATTGAAAAACACCAACAAATTCAACAACAACTTCAACATTGAAAACCACCAAAAAATTCAACAACAACCTCGACATTGAAAAATAACAACAATATCAACATTGAAAAACACCAACAAATTCAACAACAGCCTCAACATTGAAAAACACCAACAAAGTCAACAAAAACCTCAACATTGAAAAACAACAACAACCTCAACATTGAAAAACACCAACAAATTAGCAACAACTTCAACATTGAAAAACACCAAAAAATTCAACAACAACTTCGACATTGAAAAACACCAACAAATTCAACAACAACCTCAACATTGAAAAACACCAACAAATTCAACAACAACCTCAACATTGAAAAACAGCAACAACCTCAACATTGAAAAACACCAACAAATTAGCAACAACTTCAACATTGAAAAACACCAAAAAATTCAACAACAACTTCGACATTGAAAAACACCAACAAATTCAACAACAAACTCAACATTGAAAAACACCAACAAATTCAACAACAACCTCAACATTGAAAAACAACAACAACCTCAACATTGAAAAACACCAACAAATTCCACAACAACTTCAACATTGAAAAACACCAACAAATTCAACAACAACCTCAACATTGAAAAACACCAACAAATTCAACAACAACCTCAACATTGAAAAACAACAACTACCTCAACATTGAAAAACACCAACAAATTCAACAACAACCTCAACATTGAAAAACAACAACAACCTCAACATTGAAAAAAACCAACAAATTCAACAACAACCTCAACATTGAAAAACACCAACAAATTCAACAACAACCTCAACATTGATAAACAACAACAACCTCAACATTGAAAAACACCAACAAATTCAACAACAACCTCAACATTGAAAAACAACAACAACCTCAACATTGAAAAACACCAACAAATTCCACAACAACTTCAACATTGAAAAACACCAACAAATTCAACAACAACCTCAACATAGAAAAACACCAACAAATTCAACAACAACCTAAAGTTTGAAAAACACCAACAAATTCAACAACAACCTCAACATTGAAAAACACCAACAAATTCAACAACAACCTCGAAATTGAAAAACAACAACCACCTCAAAATTGAAAAACAACAACACATTCAACAACAACCTCAACATTGAAAAACACCAACAAATTCAACAACAACCTCAACATTGAAAAACAACAACAACCTGAACATTGAAAAACACCAACAAGTTCAACAACAACCTCAACATTGAAAAACAACAACAACCTGAACATTGAAAAACACCAACCATTTCAACAACAACCTGAACATTGAAAAACAACAACAACCTCAACATTGAAAAACACCAACAAATTCAACAACAACCTCAACATTGAAAAACACCAACAAATTCAACAACAACCTCAACATTGAAAAACAACAACAACCTCAACATTGAAAAACACCAACAAATTCAACAACAACCTCAACATTGAAAAACGCCAACAATTCAACAACAACCTCAACATTGAAAAACACCAACAAATTCAACAACAACCTCAACATTGAAAAACAACAAAAACCTCAACATTGAAAGCACCAACAAATTCAACAACAACCTCAACATTGAAAAACACCAACAAATTCAACAACAACCTCAACATTGAAAAACAACAACAAATTCAACAACAACCTCAACATTTAAAAACACCAACAAATTCAACAACAACCTCAACATTGAAAAACAACAACAACCTCAACATTGAAAAACACCAACAAATTCAACAACAAACTCAACATTGAAAAACAACAACAACCTCAACATTGAAAAAAACCAACAAATTCAACACCAACCTCAACATTAAAAAACACCAACAAATTGAACAACAACCTCAACATTGAAAAACAACAACAACCTCAACATTGAGAAACACCAACAAATTCAACAACAACCTCAACATTGAAAAACACCAACAAATTCAACAACAACCTCAACATTGAAAAACAACAACAACCTCAACATTGAAAAACACCAACAAATTCGACAACAACCTCAACATTGAAAAACAACAACAACCTCAACATTGAACAACACCAACGAATTCAACAACAACTTCAACTTTGAAATACACCAACAAATTCATCAACAACCTCGACATTGAAAAACACCAACAAATTCAACAACCTCAACATTGAAAAACTACAACAACCTCAACATTGAAAAACACCAACAAATTCAACAACAACATCAACATCTAAAAACAACAACAACCTCAACATTGAAAAACACCAACAAATTCAACCACAACCTGAACATTGAAAAACATCAACAAATTCAACAACAACCTCAACATTGAAAAACAATAAAAACCTCAACATTGAAAAACACCAACAAGTTCAACAACGACCTCAAAATTGAAAAACAACAATAACCTCAACATTGAAAAACACCAACAAATTCAACAACAACCTCAACATAGAAAAACACCAACAAATTCAACAACAACCTCAACATTGAAAAACACCAACAAATTCAACAACAACCTCAACATTGAAAAACACGAACAAATTCAACAACAACCTCGAAATTGAAAAACAACAACCACCTCAAAATTGAAAAACAACAACAAATTCAACAACAACCTCAACATTGAAAAACACCAGCAAATTCAACAACAACCTCAACATTGAAAAACAACAACAACCTCAACATTGAAAAACACCAACAAATTCAACAACAACCTCAACTTTGAAAAACAACAACAACCTCAACATTGAAAAACACCAACAAATTCAACAACAACCTCAACATTGAAAAACACCAACAAATTCAACAACAACCTCATCATTGAAAAACAACAACAACCTCAACATTGAAAAACACCAACAAATTCAACAACAACCTCAAAATAGAAAAACGCCAACAATTCAACAACAACCTCAACATTGAAAAACACCAACAAATTCAACAAAAAACCTCAACATTGAAAAACAACAACAACCTCAACATTGAAAAACACCAACAAATTCAACAACAACTTCAACTTTGAAAACCACCAAAAAATTCAACAACAACATCGACATTGAAGAATAACAACAATATCAACATTGAAAAACACCAACAAATTCAACAACAGCCTCAACATTGAAAAACACCAACAAAGTCAACAAAAACCTCAACATTGAAAAACAACAACAACCTCAACATTGAAAAACACCAACAAATTAGCAACAACTTCAACATTGAAAAACACCAAAAAATTCAACAACAACTTCGACATTGAAAAACACCAACAAATTCAACAACAACCTCAACATTGAAAAACACCAACAAATTCAACAACAACCTCAACATTGAAAAACAGCAACAACCTCAACATTGAAAAACACCAACAAATTAGCAACAACTTCAACATTGAAAAACACCAAAAAATTCAACAACAACTTCGACATTGAAAAACACCAACAAATTCAACAACAACCTCAACATAGAAAAACACCAACAAATTCAACAACAACCTCAACATTGAAAAACACCAACAAATTCAACAACAACCTCAACATTGAAAAACACGAACAAATTCAACAACAACCTCGAAATTGAAAAACAACAACCACCTCAAAATTGAAAAACAACAACAAATTCAACAACAACCTCAACATTGAAAAACACCAGCAAATTCAACAACAACCTCAACATTGAAAAACAACAACAACCTCAACATTGAAAAACACCAACAAATTCAACAACAACCTCAACTTTGAAAAACAACAACAACCTCAACATTGAAAAAACACCAACAAATTCAACAACAACCTCAACATTGAAAAACACCAACAAATTCAACAACAACCTCAACATTGAAAAACAACAACAACCTCAACATTGAAAAAGACCAACAAATTCAACAACAACCTCAAAATAGAAAAACGCCAACAATTCAACAACAACCTCAACATTGAAAAACACCAACAAATTCAACAAAAAACCTCAACATTGAAAAACAACAACAACCTCAACATTGAAAAACACCAACAAATTCAACAACAACTTCAACATTGAAACCACCAAAAAATTCAACAACAACCTCGACATTGAAAAATAACAACAATATCAACATTGAAAAACACCAACAAATTCAACAACAGCCTCAACATTGAAAAACACCAACAAAGTCAACAAAAACCTCAACATTGAAAAACAACAACAACCTCAACATTGAAAAAACACCAACAAATTAGCAACAACTTCAACATTGAAAAACACCAAAAAATTCAACAACAACTTCGACATTGAAAAACACCAACAAATTCAACAACAACCTCAACATTGAAAAACACCAACAAATTCAACAACAACCTCAACATTGAAAAACAGCAACAACCTCAACATTGAAAAACACCAACAAATTAGCAACAACTTCAACATTGAAAAACACCAAAAAATTCAACAACAACTTCGACATTGAAAAACACCAACAAATTCAACAACAACCTCAACATAGAAAAACACCAACAAATTCAACAACAACCTCAACATTGAAAAACACCAACAAATTCAACAACAACCTCAACATTGAAAAACACGAACAAATTCAACAACAACCTCGAAATTGAAAAACAACAACCACCTCAAAATTGAAAAACAACAACAAATTCAACAACAACCTCAACATTGAAAAACACCAGCAAATTCAACAACAACCTCAACATTGAAAAACAACAACAACCTCAACATTGAAAAACACCAACAAATTCAACAACAACCTCAACTTTGAAAAACAACAACAACCTCAACATTGAAAAACACCAACAAATTCAACAACAACCTCAACATTGAAAAACACCAACAAATTCAACAACAACCTCAACATTGAAAAACAACAACAACCTCAACATTGAAAAACACCAACAAATTCAACAACAACCTCAAAATAGAAAAACGCCAACAATTCAACAACAACCTCAACATTGAAAAACACCAACAAATTCAACAAAAAACCTCAACATTGAAAAACAACAACAACCTCAACATTGAAAAACACCAACAAATTCAACAACAACTTCAACATTGAAAACCACCAAAAAATTCAACAACAACCTCGACATTGAAAAATAACAACAATATCAACATTGAAAAACACCAACAAATTCAACAACAGCCTCAACATTGAAAAACACCAACAAAGTCAACAAAAACCTCAACATTGAAAAACAACAACAACCTCAACATTGAAAAACACCAACAAATTAGCAACAAATTCAACATTGAAAAACACCAAAAAATTCAACAACAACTTCGACATTGAAAAACACCAACAAATTCAACAACAACCTCAACATTGAAAAACACCAACAAATTCAACAACAACCTCAACATTGAAAAACAGCAACAACCTCAACATTGAAAAACACCAACAAATTAGCAACAACTTCAACATTGAAAAACACCAAAAAATTCAACAACAACTTCGACATTGAAAAACACCAACAAATTCAACAACAAACTCAACATTGAAAAACACCAACAAATTCAACAACAACCTCAACATTGAAAAACAACAACAACCTCAACATTGAAAAACACCAACAAATTCCACAACAACTTCAACATTGAAAAACACCAACAAATTCAACAACAACCTCAACATTGAAAAACACCAACAAATTCAACAACAACCTCAACATTGAAAAACAACAACAACCTCAACATTGAAAAACACCAACAAATTCAACAACAACCTCAACATTGAAAAACACCAACAAATTCAACAACAACTTCAACATTGAAATACACCAACAGATTCAAAAACAACCTCGACATTGAAAAACACCAACAAATTCAACAACCTCAAAATTGAAAAACTACAACAACCTCAACATTGAAAAACACCAACAAATTCAACAACAACCTCAACATCTAAAAACAACAACAACCTCAACATTGAAAAAAACCAAGAAATTCAACAACAACCTCAACATTGAAAAACATCAACAAATTCAACAACAATCTCAACATTGAAAAACAATTACAACCTCAACATTGAAAAACACCAACAAATTCAACAACGACCACAACACTGAAAAACAATAACAACCTCAACATTGAAAAACACCAACAAATTCAACAACAACCTCAACTTAGAAAAACACCAACAAATTCAACAAAACCTCAAAATTGAAAAACAACAACAACCTCAACATTGAAAAACACCAACAAATTCGACAACAACCTCAACATTTAAAAACTACAACAACCTCAACATTGAAAAACACCAACAAATTCAACAACAACCACAAAATTGAAAAACAACAACAACCTCAAAATTGAAAAACACCAACAAATTCAACAACAACCTCAGCATTGAAAAACACCAACAAATTCAACAACAACCTCAACATTGAAAAACAACCGCAACCTCAACATTGAAAAACACCAACAAATTCAACAACAACCTCAACATAGAAAAACAACAACAACCTCAACATTGAAAAACACCAACAAATTCAACAACAACCTCAACATTGAAAAACACCAACAAATTCAACAACAACCTCAACAATGAAAAACAACAACAACCTCAACATTGAAAAACACCAACAAATTCAACAACAAACTCAACATTGAAAAACAACAACACATTCAACAACAACCTCAAAATTGAAAAACACCAACAATTCAACAACAACATCAACATTGAAAAACACCAACAAATTCAACAACAACCTCAACATAGAAAAACAACAAGTACCTCAACATTGAAAAACACCAACAAATTCAACAACAACCTCAACATTGAAAAAGATCAACAACCTCAACATTGAAAAACACCAACAAATTCAACAACAACCTCAACATTGAAAAACACCAACAAATTCAACAAACACCTCAACATTGAAAAACAACAGCAACCTCAACATTGAAAAACAGCAACAACCTCAACACTGAAAAACACCAACAAATTGAACAACAACCTGAACATTGATAAACAACAACAACCTCAACATTGAAAAACACCAACAAATTCAACAACAACCTCAACATTGAAAAACACCAACAAATTCAACAACAACCTCAACATTGAAAAACAACAACAACCTCAACATTGAAAAACACAAACAAATTCAACACCAACATCAACATTGAAAAACAACAACAAATTCAAAAACAACCTCAACATTGAAAAACAACAACAACCTCAACATTGAAAAACACCAACAAATTCAACAACAACCTCAAAATTGAAAAACGCCAACAATTCAAGAAAAACCTCGAAATTGAAAAACAACAAGCACCTCAACATTGAAAAACAACAACAAATTCAACAACAACCTCAACATTGAAAAACACCAACAAATTCAACAACAACCTCAACATTGAAAAACAACAACAACCTCAACATTGAAAAACACCAACAAATTCAACAACAACCTCAACATTGAAAAACAACAAGAACCTCAACATTGAAAAACACCAACAAATTCAACAACAACCTCAACATTGAAAAACACCAACAAATTCATAAACAACCTCAACATTGAAAAACAACAACAACCTCAAAATTGAAAAACACCAACAAATTCAACAACAACCTCAAAATTGAAAAACGCCAACAATTCAACAACAACCTCAACATTGAAAAACACCAACAAATTCAACAAAAACCTCAACATTGAAAAACAACAACAACCTCAACATTGAAAAACACCAACAAATTCAACAACAACTTCAACATTGAAAACCACCAAAAAATTCAACAACAACCTCGACATTGAAAAATAACAACAATATCAACATTGAAAAACACCAACAAATTCAACAACAGCCTCAACACTGAAAAACACCAACAAAGTCAACAAAAACCTCAACATTGAAAAGCAACAACAACCTCAACATTGAAAAACACCAACAAATTAGCAACAACTTCAACATTGAAAAACACCAAAAAATTCAACAACAACTTCGACATTGAAAAACACCAACAAATTCAACAACAAACTCAACATTGAAAAACACCAACAAATTCAACAACAACCTCAACATTGAAAAACACGAACAAATTCAACAAACACCTCAACATTGAAAAACAACAGCTACCTCAACATTGAAAAACAGCAACAACCTCAACACTGAAAAACACCAACAAATTGAACAACAACCTCAACATTGATAAACAACAACAACCTCAACATTGAAAAACACCAACAAATTCAACAACAACCTCAACATTGAAAAACACCAACAAATTCAACAACAACCTCAACATTGAAAAACAACAACAACCTCAACATTGAAAAACACAAACAAATTCAACACCAACATCAACATTGAAAAACAACAACAAATTCAACAACAACCTCAACATTGAAAAACAAAAACAACCTCAACGTTGAAAAACACCAACAAATTCAACAACATCCTCAACATTGCAAAACAACAACAACCTCAACATTGAAAAACACCAACAATTTCAACAACAACTTCAACATTGAAAAACACCAATAAATTCAACAACAACCTCACATTGAAAAACACCAACAAATTCAACAACAACCTCAACATTGAAAAACAACAACAACCTCAACATTGAAAAACACCAAAAAATTCAACAACAACCTCAACATTGAAAAATAACAACAACCTCAACATTGAAAAACACGAACAAAATTAAACAAAAACCTCAACATTGACAAACAACAACAACCTCAACATTGAAAAACACCAACAAATTCAACAACAACCTCAACATTGAAAAAGAACAACAACCGCAACATTGAAAAACACCAACAAATTCAACAACAACCTCAACATTGAAAAACACCAACAAATTCAACAACAATCTCAAAATTGAAAAAAACAACCTCAACATTGAAAAACACCAACAAATTCAACAACAACCTCTACATTTAAAAACTACAACAACCTCAACATTGAAAAACACCAACAAATTCAACAACAACCTCAACATTGAAAAACAACAACAACCTCAAAATTGAAAAACACCAACAAATTCAACAACTACCTCAACATTGAAAAACACCAACAAATTCAACAACAACCTCAACATTGAAAAACAACAACAACCTCAACATTGAAAAACACCAACAAATTCAACAACAACCTCAACATTGAAAAACAACAACAACCTCAAAATTGAAAAACAACAACAACCTCAACATTGAAAAACACCAACGAATTCAACAACAACTTCAACTTTGAAATACACCAACAAATTCAACAACAACCTCGACATTGAATAACACCAACAAATTCAACAACCTCAACATTGAAAAACTACAACAACCTCAACGTTGAATAACACCAACAAATTCAACGACAACTTCAACATCTAAAAACAACAACAACCTCAACATTGAAAAGCATCATCAAATTCAACAACAACCTCAACATTGAAAAACAATAAAAACCTGCACATTGAAAAACACCAACAAGTTCAACAACGACCTCAACATTGAAAAACAACAAAACCTCAACATTGAAAAACACCAACAAATTCAACAACAACCGCAACATAGAAAAACACCAACAAATTCAACAACAACCTCAACATTGAAAAACACCAACAAATTCAACAACAACCTCAACATTGAAAAACACCAACAAATTCAAACAACAACCTCGAAATTGAAAAACAACAACAACCTGAACATTGAAAAACACCAACAAGTTCAACAACAACCTCAACATTGAAAAACAGCAACAACCTCAACATTGAAAAACGCCAACAAATTCAACAACAACCTCAACATTGAAAAACACCAACAAATTCAACGACAACCTCAACATTGAAAAACAACAACAACCTTAACATTGAAAAACACCAACATATTCAACAACAACCTCAAAATTGAAAAACGCCAACAATTCAACAACAACCTCAACATTGAAAAACACCAACAAATTCAACAACAACCTCAACATTGAAAAACAACAAAAACCTCAACATTGAAAAACACCAACAAATTCAACAACAACCTCAACATTGAAAAACACCAACAATTTCAACAACAAACTCAACATTGAAAAACAACAACAAATTCAACAACAACCTCAACATTTAAAAACACCAACAAATTCAACAACAACCTCAACATTGAAAAACAACAACAACCTCAACATTGAAAAACACCAACAAATTCAACAACAAACTCAACATTGAAAAACAACAACAACCTCAACATTGAAAAAAACCAACAAATTCAACACCAACCTCAACATTAAAAAACACCAACAAATTGAACAACAACCTCAACATTGAAAAACAACAACAACCTCAACATTGAGAAACACCAACAAAATCAACAAAAACCTCAACATTGAAAAACACCAACAAATTCAACAACAACCTCAACATTGAAAAACAACAAAAACCTCAACATTGAAAAAAACCAAGAAATTCGACAACAACCTCAACATTGAAAAACAACAACAACCTCAACATTGAAAAACACCAACAAATTCAACAACAACTTCAACTTTGAAATACACCAACAAATTCAACAACAACCTCGACATTGAAAAACACCAACAAATTCAACAACCTCAACATTGAAAAACTACAACAACCTCAACATTCAAAAACACCAACAAATTCAACCACAACCTCAACATTGAAAAACATCAACAAATTCAACAACAACCTCAACATTGAAAAACAATAAAAACCTCAACATTGAAAAACACCAACAAGTTCAACAACGACCTCAAAATTGAAAAACAACAACAACCTCAACATTGAAAAACACCAACAAATTCAACAACAACCTCAACATAGAAAAACACCAACAAATTCAACAACAACCTCAACATTGAAAAACACCAACAAATTCAACAACAACCTCAACATTGAAAAACAACAACAACCTCAACATTGAAAAACACCAACAAATTCAACAACAACCTCAACATTGAAAAACACCAACAAATTCATAAACAACCTCAACATTGAAAAACAACAACAACCTCAACATTGAAAAACACCAACAAATTCAACAACAACCTCAAAATTGAAAAACGCCAACAATTCAAGAAAAACCTCGAAATTGAAAAACAACAAGCACCTCAACATTGAAAAACAACAACAAATTCAACAACAACCTCAACATTGAAAAACACCAACAAATTCAACAACAACCTCAACATTGAAAAACAACAACAACCTCAACATTGAAAAACACCAACAAATTCAACAACAACCTCAACATTGAAAACAACAACAACCTCAACATTGAAAAACACCAACAAATTCAACAACAACCTCAACATTGAAAAACACCAACAAATTCATAAACAACCTCAACATTGAAAAACAACAACAACCTCAAAATTGAAAAACACCAACAAATTCAACAACAACCTCAAAATTGAAAAACGCCAACAATTCAACAACAACCTCAACATTGAAAAACACCAACAAATTCAACAACAACCTCAACATTGAAAAACAAAAACAACCTCAACGTTGAAAAACACCAACAAATTCAACAACATCCTCAACATTGCAAAACAACAACAACCTCAACATTGAAAAACACCAACAATTTCAACAACAACTTCAACATTGAAAAACACCAATAAATTCAACAACAACCTCACATTGAAAAACACCAACAAATTCAACAACAACCTCAACATTGAAAAACAACAACAACCTCAACATTGAAAAACACCAAAAAATTCAACAACAACCTCAACATTGAAAAATAACAACAACCTCAACATTGAAAAACACGAACAAAATTAAACAAAAACCTCAACATTGACAAACAACAACAACCTCAACATTGAAAAACACCAACAAATTCAACAACAACCTCAACATTGAAAAAGAACAACAACCTCAACATTGAAAAACACCAACAAATTCAACAACAACCTCAACATTGAAAAACACCAACAAATTCAACAACAACCTCAACATTGAAAAACAATAAAAACCTCAACATTGAAAAACACCAACAAGTTCAACAACGACCTCAACATTGAAAAACAACAAAACCTCAACATTGAAAAACACCAACAAATTCAACAACAACCGCAACATAGAAAAACACCAACAAATTCAACAACAACCTCAACATTGAAAAACACCAACAAATTCAACAACAACCTCAACATTGAAAAACACCAACAAATTCAACAACAACCTCGAAATTGAAAAACAACAACCACCTCAAAATTGAAAAACAACAACACATTCAACAACAACCTCAACATTGAAAAACACCAACAAATTCAACAACAACCTCAACATTGAAAAACAACAACAACCTGAACATTGAAAAACACCAACAAGTTCAACAACAACCTCAACATTGAAAAACAGCAACAACCTCAACATTGAAAAACACCAACAAATTCAACAACAACCTCAACATTGAAAAACACCAACAAATTCAACGACAACCTCAACATTGAAAAACAACAACAACCTTAACATTGAAAAACACCAACATATTCAACAACAACCTCAAAATTGAAAAACGCCAACAATTCAACAACAACCTCAACATTGAAAAACACCAACAAATTCAACAAGAACCTCAACATTGAAAAACAACAAAAACCTCAACATTGAAAAACACCAACAAATTCAACAACAACCTCAACATTGAAAAACACCAACAATTTCAACAACAAACTCAACATTGAAAAACAACAACAAATTCAACAACAACCTCAACATTTAAAAACACCAACAAATTCAACAACAACCTCAACATTGAAAAACAACAACAACCTCAACATTGAAAAACACCAACAAATTCAACAACAAACTCAACATTGAAAAACAACAACAACCTCAACATTGAAAAAAACCAACAAATTCAACACCAACCTCAACATTAAAAAACACCAACAAATTGAACAACAACCTCAACATTGAAAAACAACAACAACCTCAACATTGAGAAACACCAACAAATTCAACAACAACCTCAACATTGAAAAACACCAACAAATTCAACAACAACCTCAACATTGAAAAACAACAAAAACCTCAACATTGAAAAAAACCAACAAATTCGACAACAACCTCAACATTGAAAAACAACAACAACCTCAACATTGAAAAACACCAACAAATTCAACAACAACTTCAACTTTGAAATACACCAACAAATTCAACAACAACCTCGACATTGAAAAACACCAACAAATTCAACAACCTCAACATTGAAAAACTACAACAACCTCAACATTGAAAAACACCAACAAATTCAACCACAACCTCAACATTGAAAAACATCAACAAATTCAACAACAACCTCAACATTGAAAAACAATAAAAACCTCAACATTGAAAAACACCAACAAGTTCAACAACGACCTCAAAATTGAAAAACAACAACAACCTCAACATTGAAAAACACCAACAATTCAACAACAACCTCAACATAGAAAAACACCAACAAATTCAACAACAACCTCAACATTGAAAAACACCAACAAATTCAACAACAACCTCAACATTGAAAAACAACAACAACCTCAACATTGAAAAACACCAACAAATTCAACAACAACCTCAACATTGAAAAACAACAACAACCTCAACATTGAAAAACACCAACAAATTCAACAACAACCTCAACATTGAAAAACACCAACAAATTCATAAACAACCTCAACATTGAAAAACAACAACAACCTCAACATTGAAAAACACCAACAAATTCAACAACAACCTCAAAATTGAAAAACGCCAACAATTCAAGAAAAACCTCGAAATTGAAAAACAACAAGCACCTCAACATTGAAAAACAACAACAAATTCAACAACAACCTCAACATTGAAAAACACCAACAAATTCAACAACAACCTCAACATTGAAAAACAACAACAACCTCAACATTGAAAAACACCAACAAATTCAACAACAACCTCAACATTGAAAAACAACAACAACCTCAACATGGAAAAACACCAACAAATTCAACAACAACCTCAACATTGAAAAACACCAACAAATTCATAAACAACCTCAACATTGAAAAACAACAACAACCTCAAAATTGAAAAAAAACCAACAAATTCAACAACAACCTCAAAATTGAAAAACGCCAACAATTCAACAACAACCTCAACATTGAAAAACACCAACAAATTCAACAAAAACCTCAACATTGAAAAACAACAACAACCTCAACATTGAAAAACACCAACAAATTCAACAACAACTTCAACATTGAAAACCACCAAAAAATTCAACAACAACCTCGACATTGAAAAATAACAACAATATCAACATTGAAAAACACCAACAAATTCAACAACAGCCTCAACACTGAAAAACACCAACAAAGTCAACAAAAACCTCAACATTGAAAAGCAACAACACCCTCAACATTGAAAAACACCAACAAATTAGCAACAACTTCAACATTGAAAAACACCAAAAAATTCAACAACAACTTCGACATTGAAAAACACCAACAAATTCAACAACAAACTCAACATTGAAAAACACCAACAAATTCAACAACAACCTCAACATTGAAAAACACCAACAAATTCAACAAACACCTCAACATTGAAAAACAACAGCAACCTCAACATTGAAAAACAGCAACAACCTCAACACTGAAAAACACCAACAAATTGAACAACAACCTCAACATTGATAAACAACAACAACCTCAACATTGAAAAACACCAACAAATTCAACAACAACCTCAACATTGAAAAACACCAACAAATTCAACAACAACCTCAACATTGAAAAACAACAACAACCTCAACATTGAAAAACACAAACAAATTCAACACCAACATCAACATTGAAAAACAACAACAAATTCAAAAACAACCTCAACATTGAAAAACAAAAACAACCTCAACGTTGAAAAACACCAACAAATTCAACAACATCCTCAACATTGCAAAACAACAACAACCTCAACATTGAAAAACACCAACAATTTCAACAACAACTTCAACATTGAAAAACACCAATAAATTCAACAACAACCTCACATTGAAAAACACCAACAAATTCAACAACAACCTCAACATTGAAAAACAACAACAACCTCAACATTGAAAAACACCAAAAAATTCAACAACAACCTCAACATTGAAAAATAACAACAACCTCAACATTGAAAAACACGAACAAAATTAAACAAAAACCTCAACATTGACAAACAACAACAACCTCAACATTGAAAAACACCAACAAATTCAACAACAACCTCAACATTGAAAAAGAACAACAACCTCAACATTGAAAAACACCAACAAATTCAACAACAACCTCAACATTGAAAAACACCAACAAATTCAACAACAATCTCAAAATTGAAAAAAAACAACCTCAACATTGAAAAACACCAACAAATTCAACAACAACCTCTACATTTAAAAACTACAACAACCTCAACATTGAAAAACACCAACAAATTCAACAATAACCTCAACATTGAAAAACAACAACAACCTCAAAATTGAAAAACACCAACAAATTCAACAACTACCTCAACATTGAAAAACACCAACAAATTCAACAACAACCTCAACATTGAAAAACACCAACAAATTCAACAACAACCTCAACATTGAAAAACAACAACAACCTCAACATTGAAAAACACCAAAAAATTCAACAACAACCTCAACATTGAAAAATAACAACAACCTCAACATTGAAAAACACGAACAAAATTAAACAAAAACCTCAACATTGACAAACAACAACAACCTCAACATTGAAAAACACCAACAAATTCAACAACAACCTCAACATTGAAAAAGAACAACAACCTCAACATTGAAAAACACCAACAAATTCAACAACAACCTCAACATTGAAAAACACCAACAAATTCAACAACAATCTCAAAATTGAAAAAAAACAACCTCAACATTGAAAAACACCAACAAATTCAACAACAACCTCTACATTTAAAAACTACAACAACCTCAACATTGAAAAACACCAACAAATTCAACAATAACCTCAACATTGAAAAACAACAACAACCTCAAAATTGAAAAACACCAACAAATTCAACAACTACCTCAACATTGAAAAACACCAACAAATTCAACAACAACCTCAACATTGAAAAACAACAACAACCTCAACATTGAAAAACACCAACAAATTCAACAACAACCTCAACATTGAAAAACAACAACAACCTCAAAATTGAAAAACAACAACAACCTCAACATTGAAAAACACCAACGAATTCAACAACAACTTCAACTTTGAAATACACCAACAAATTCAACAACAACCTCGACTTTGAATAACACCAACAAATTCAACAACCTCAACATTGAAAAACTACAACAACCTCAACGTTGAATAACACCAAAAAATTCAACGACAACTTCAACATCTAAAAACAACAACAACCTCAACATTGAAAAGCATCAACAAATTCAACAACAACCTCAACATTGAAAAACAATAAAAACCTCCACATTGAAAAACACCAACAAGTTCAACAACGACCTCAACATTGAAAAACAACAAAACCTCAACATTGAAAAACACCAACAAATTCAACAACAACCGCAACATAGAAAAACACCAACAAATTCAACAACAACCTCAACATTGAAAAACACCAACAAATTCAACAACAACCTCAACATTGAAAAACACCAACAAATTCAAACAACAACCTCGAAATTGAAAAACAACAACAAACTGAACATTGAAAAACACCAACAAGTTCAACAACAACCTCAACATTGAAAAACAGCAAGAACCTCAACATTGAAAAACACCAACAAATTCAACAACAACCTCAACATTGAAAAACACCAACAAATTCAACGACAACCTCAACATTGAAAAACAACAACAACCTTAACATTGAAAAACACCAACATATTCAACAACAACCTCAAAATTGAAAAACGCCAACAATTCAACAACAAGCTCAACATTGAAAAACACCAACAAATTCAACAACAACCTCAACATTGAAAAACAACAAAAACCTCAACATTGAAAAACACCAACAAATTCAACAACAACCTCAACATTGAAAAACACCAACAATTTCAACAACAAACTCAACATTGAAAAACAACAACAAATTCAACAACAACCTCAACATTTAAAAACACCAACAAATTCAACAACAACCTCAACATTGAAAAACAACAACAACCTCAACATTGAAAAACACCAACAAATTCAACAACATACTCAACATTGAAAAACAACAACAACCTCAACATTGAAAAAAACCAACAAATTCAACACCAACCTCAACATTAAAAATCACCAACACATTGACCAACAACCTCAACATTGAAAAACAACAACAACCTCAACATTGAGAAACACCAACAAATTCAACAACAACCTCAACATTGAAAAACACCAACAAATTCAACAACAACCTCAACATTGAAAAACAACAAAAACCTCAACATTGAAAAAAACCAACAAATTCGACAACAACCTCAACATTGAAAAACAACAAGAACCTCAACATTGAAAAACACCAACAAATTCAACAACAACTTCAACTTTGAAATACACCAACAAATTCAACAACAACCTCGACATTGAAAAACACCAACAAATTCAACAACCTCAACATTGAAAAACCACAACAACCTCAACATTCAAAAACACCAACAAATTCAACCACAACCTCAACATTGAAAAACATCAACAAATTCAACAACAACCTCAACATTGAAAAACAATAAAAACCTCAACATTGAAAAACACCAACAAGTTCAACAACGACCTCAAAATTGAAAAACAACAACAACCTCAACATAGAAAAACACCAACAAATTCAACAACAACCTCAACATTGAAAAACACCAACAAATTCAACAACAACCTCAACATTGAAAAACAACAACAACCTCAACATTGAAAAACACCAACAAATTCAACAACAACCTCAACATTGAAAAACACCAACAAATTCATAAACAACCTCAACATTGAAAAACAACAACAACATCAACTTTGAAAAACACCAACAAATTCAACAACAACCTCAAAATTGAAAAACGCCAACAATTCAAGAAAAACCTCGAAATTGAAAAACAACAAGCACCTCAACATTGAAAAACAACAACAAATTCAACAACAACCTCAACATTGAAAAACACCAACAAATTCAACAACAACCTCAACATTGAAAAACAACAAGCACCTCAACATTGAAAAACACCAACAAATTCAACAACAACCTCAACATTGAAAAACAACAACAACCTCAACATTGAAAAACACCAACAAATTCAACAACAACCTCAACATTGAAAAACACCAACAAATTCATAAACAACCTCAACATTGAAAAACACCAACAAATTCAACAACAACCTCAACATTGAAAAACAACAACAACCTCAACATTGAAAAACACCAACAAATTCAACAACAACCTCAACATTGAAAAACACCAACAAATTCATAAACAACCTCAACATTGAAAAACAACAACAACCTCAACATTGAAAAACACCAACAAATTCAACAACAACCTCAAAATTGAAAAACGCCAACAATTCAAGAAAAACCTCGAAATTGAAAAACAACAAGCACCTCAACATTGAAAAACAACAACAAATTCAACAACAACCTCAACATTGAAAAACACCAACAAATTCAACAACAACCTCAACATTGAAAAACAACAACAACCTCAACATTGAAAAACACCAACAAATTCAACAACAACCTCAACATTGAAAAACAACAACAACCTCAACATTGAAAAACACCAACAAATTCAACAACAACCTCAACATTGAAAAACACCAACAAATTCATAAACAACCTCAACATTGAAAAACAACAACAACCTCAAAATTGAAAAACACCAACAAATTCAACAACAACCTCAAAATTGAAAAACGCCAACAATTCAACAACAACCTCAACATTGAAAAACACCAACAAATTCAACAACAACCTCAACATTGAAAAACAACAAAAACCTCAACATTGAAAAAAACCAACAAATTCGACAACAACCTCAACATTGAAAAACAACAACAACCTCAACATTGAAAAACACCAACAAATTCAACAACAACTTCAACTTTGAAATACACCAACAAATTCAACAACAACCTCGACATTGAAAAACACCAACAAATTCAACAACCTCAACATTGAAAAACTACAACAACCTCAACATTCAAAAACACCAACAAATTCAACCACAACCTCAACATTGAAAAACATCAACAAATTCAACAACAACCTCAACATTGAAAAACAATAAAAACCTCAACATTGAAAAACACCAACAAGTTCAACAACGACCTCAAAATTGAAAAACAACAACAACCTCAACATTGAAAAACACCAACAAATTCAACAACAACCTCAACATAGAAAAACACCAACAAATTCAACAACAACCTCAACATTGAAAAACACCAACAAATTCAACAACAACCTCAACATTGAAAAACAACAACAACCTCAACATTGAAAAACACCAACAAATTCAACAACAACCTCAACATTGAAAAACACCAACAAATTCATAAACAACCTCAACATTGAAAAACAACAACAACCTCAACATTGAAAAACACCAACAAATTCAACAACAACCTCAAAATTGAAAAACGCCAACAATTCAAGAAAAACCTCGAAATTGAAAAACAACAAGCACCTCAACATTGAAAAACAACAACAAATTCAACAACAACCTCAACATTGAAAAACACCAACAAATTCAACAACAACCTCAACATTGAAAAACAACAACAACCTCAACATTGAAAAACACCAACAAATTCAACAACAACCTCAACATTGAAAAACAACAACAACCTCAACATTGAAAAACACCAACAAATTCAACAACAACCTCAACATTGAAAAACACCAACAAATTCATAAACAACCTCAACATTGAAAAACAACAACAACCTCAAAATTGAAAAACACCAACAAATTCAACAACAACCTCAAAATTGAAAAACGCCAACAATTGAACAACAACCTCAACATTCAAAAACACCAACAAATTCAACAAAAACCTCAACATTGAAAAACAACAACAACCTCAACATTGAAAAACACCAACAAATTCAACAACAACTTCAACATTGAAAAACACCAACAATTTCAACAACAACTTCAACATTGAAAAACACCAATAAATTCAACAACAACCTCACATTGAAAAACACCAACAAATTCAACAACAACCTCAACATTGAAAAACAACAACAACCTCAACATTGAAAAACACCAAAAAATTCAACAACAACCTCAACATTGAAAAATAACAACAACCTCAACATTGAAAAACACGAACAAAATTAAACAAAAACCTCAACATTGACAAACAACAACAACCTCAACATTGAAAAACACCAACAAATTCAACAACAACCTCTACATTTAAAAACTACAACAACCTCAACATTGAAAAACACCAACAAATTCAACAACAACCTCAACATTGAAAAACAACAACAACCTCAAAATTGAAAAACACCAACAAATTCAACAACTACCCCAACATTGAAAAACACCAACAAATTCAACAACAACCTCAACATTGAAAAACAACAACAACCTCAACATTGAAAAACACCAACAAATTCAACAACAACCTCAACATTGAAAAACAACAACAACCTCAAAATTGAAAAACAACAACAACCTCAACATTGAAAAACACCAACGAATTCAACAACAACTTCAACTTTGAAATACACCAACAAATTCAACAACAACCTCGACATTGAATAACACCAACAAATTCAACAACCTCAACATTGAAAAACTACAACAACCTCAACGTTGAATAACACCAACAAATTCAACGACAACTTCAACATCTAAAAACAACAACAACCTCAACATTGAAAAGCATCAACAAATTCAACAACAACCTCAACATTGAAAAACAATAAAAACCACCACATTGAAAAACACCAACAAGTTCAACAACGACCTCAACATTGAAAAACAACAAAACCTCAACATTGAAAAACACCAACAAATTCAACAACAACCGCAACATAGAAAAACACCAACAAATTCAACAACAACCTCAACATTGAAAAACACCAACAAATTCAACAACAACCTCAACATTGAAAAACACCAACAAATTCAAACAACAACCTCGAAATTGAAAAACAACAACAACCTGAACATTGAAAAACACCAACAAGTTCAACAACAACCTCAACATTGAAAAACAGCAACAACCTCAACATTGAAAAACACCAACAAATTCAACAACAACCTCAACATTGAAAAACACCAACAAATTCAACGACAACCTCAACATTGAAAAACAACAACAACCTTAACATTGAAAAACACCAACATATTCAACAACAACCTCAAAATTGAAAAACGCCAACAATTCAACAACAACCTCAACATTGAAAAACACCAACAAATTCAACAACAACCTCAACATTGAAAAACAACAAAAACCTCAACATTGAAAAACACCAACAAATTCAACAACAACCTCAACATTGAAAAACACCAACAATTTCAACAAAAAACTCAACATTGAAAAACAACAACAAATTCAACAACAACCTCAACATTTAAAAACACCAACAAATTCAACAACAACCTCAACATTGAAAAACAACAACAACCTCAACATTGAAAAACACCAACAAATTCAACAACAAACTCAACATTGAAAAACAACAACAACCTCAACATTGAAAAAAACCAACAAATTCAACACCAACCTCAACATTAAAAAACACCAACAAATTGAACAACAACCTCAACATTGAAAAACAACAACAACCTCAACATTGAGAAACACCAACAAATTCAACAACAACCTCAACATTGAAAAACACCAACAAATTCAACAACAACCTCAACATTGAAAAACAACAAAAACCTCAACATTGAAAAAAACCAACAAATTCGACAACAACCTCAACATTGAAAAACAACAACAACCTCAACATTGAAAAACACCAACAAATTCAACAACAACTTCAACTTTGAAATACACCAACAAATTCAACAACAACCTCGACATTGAAAAACACCAACAAATTCAACAACCTCAACATTGAAAAACTACAACAACCTCAACATTCAAAAACACCAACAAATTCAACCACAACCTCAATATTGAAAAACATCAACAAATTCAACAACAACCTCAACATTGAAAAACAATAAAAACCTCAACATTGAAAAACACCAACAAGTTCAACAACGACCTCAAAATTGAAAAACAACAACAACCTCAACATTGAAAAACACCAACAAATTCAACAACAACCTCAACATAGAAAAACACCAACAAATTCAACAACAACCTCAACATTGAAAAACACCAACAAATTCAACAACAACCTCAACATTGAAAAACAACAACAACCTCAACATTGAAAAACACCAACAAATTCAACAACAACCTCAACATTGAAAAACACCAACAACTTCATAAACAACCTCAACATTGAAAAACAACAACAACCTCAACATTGAAAAACACCAACAAATTCAACAACAACCTCAAAATTGAAAAACGCCAACAATTCAAGAAAAACCTCGAAATTGAAAAACAACAAGCACCTCAACATTGAAAAACAACAACAAATTCAACAACAACCTCAACATTGAAAAACACCAACAAATTCAACAACAACCTCAACATTGAAAAACAACAACAACCTCAACATTGAAAAACACCAACAAATTCAACAACAACCTCAACATTGAAAAACAACAACAACCTCAACATTGAAAAACACCAACAAATTCAACAACAACCTCAACATTGAAAAACACCAACAAATTCATAAACAACCTCAACATTGAAAAACAACAACAACCTCAAAATTGAAAAACACCAACAAATTCAACAACAACCTCAAAATTGAAAAACGCCAACAATTCAACAAAAACCTCAACATTGAAAAACACCAACAAATTCAACAACAACCTCAACATTGAAAAACAACAAAAACCTCAACATTGAAAAAAACCAACAAATTCGACAACAACCTCAACATTGAAAAACAACAACAACCTCAACATTGAAAAACACCAACAAATTCAACAACAACTTCAACTTTGAAATACACCAACAAATTCAACAACAACCTCGACATTGAAAAACACCAACAAATTCAACAACCTCAACATCGAAAAACTACAACAACCTCAACATTGAAAAACACCAACAAATTCAACAACAACCTCAACATAGAAAAACACCAACAAATTCAACAACAACCTCAACATTGAAAAACACCAACAAATTCAACAACAACCTCAACATTGAAAAACAACAACAACGTCAACATTGAAAAACACCAACAAATTCAACAACAACCTCAAAATTGAAAAACGCCTACAATTCAACAACAACCTCAACATTGAAAAACACCAACAAATTCAACAACAACCTCAACATTGAAAAACAACAACAACCTCAACATTGAAAAACACCAACAAATTCATCAACCTCAACATTGAAAAACAGCAACAAATTCAAGAACAACCTCAACATTGAAAAACAACAACAAATTCAACAACAACCTCAACATTTAAAAACTCCAACAAATTCAACAACAACCTCATCATTGAAAAACAACAACAACCTGAACATTGAAAAACACCAACAAATTCAACAACAACCACAACATTGAAAAACAACAACAACCTCAACATTGAAAAACACCAACAAATTCAACAACAACCTCAACATTGAAAAACACCAACAAATTCAACAACAACCTCAACATTGAAAAACAACAACAACCTCAACATTGAAAAACACAAACAAATTCAACAACAACCTCAACATTGAAAAACAACAACAACCTCAACATTGAAAAACACCAACAAATTCAACAACAACTTCAACTATGAAATACACCAACAAATTCAACAACAACCTCGACATTGAAAAACACCAACAAATTCAACAACCTCAAAATTGAAAAACTACAACAACCTCAACATTGAAAAACACCAACAAATTCAACAACAACATCAACATCTAAAAACAAGAACAACATCAACATTGAAAAACACCAACAAATTCAACAACAACCTCAACATTGAAAAACAACAACACCCTCAACATTCAAAAACACCAAAAAATTCAACAACAACCTCAACATTGAAAAACAACAACAACCTCAACATTGAAAAACACCAACAAATTCCACAACAACTTCAACATTGAAAAACACCAACAAATTCAACAACAACCTCAACATTGAAAAACACCAACAAATTCAACAACAACCTCAACATTGAAAAACAACAACAACCTCAACATTGAAAAACACCAACAAATTCAACAACAACCTCAACATTGAAAAACACCAACAAATTCAACAACAACTTCAACATTGAAATACACCAACAGATTCAAAAACAACCTCGACATTGAAAAACACCAACAAATTTAACAACCTCAAAATTGAAAAACTACAACAACCTCAACATTGAAAAACACCAACAAATTCAACAACAACCTCAAAATCTAAAAACATCAACAAATTCAACAACAACCTCAACATTGAAAAACAATAACAACCTCAACATTGAAAAACACCAACAAATTCAACAACGACCACAACATTGAAAAACAATAACAACCTCAACATTGATAAACACCAACAAATTCAACAACAACCTCAACTTAGAAAAACACCAGCAAATTCAACAAAACCTCAAAATTGAAAAACAACAACAACCTCAACATTGAAAAACACCAACAAATTCGACAACAACCTCAACATTTAAAAACTACCACAACCTCAACATTGAAAAACACCAACAAATTCAACAACAACCTCAAAATTGAAAAACAACAACAACCTCAAAATTGAAAAACACCAACAAATTCAACAACAACCTCAGCATTGAAAAACACCAACAAATTCAACAACAACCTCAACATTGAAAAACAACCGCAACCTCAACATTGAAAAACACCAACAAATTCAACAACAACCTCAACATAGAAAAACAACAACAACCTCAACATTGAAAAACACCAACAAATTCAACAACAACCTCAACATTGAAAAACACCAACAAATTCAACAACAACCTCAACAATGAAAAACAACAACAACCTCAACATCGAAAAACACCAACAAATTCAACAACAACCTCAACATTGAAAAACAACAACAAATTCAACAACAACCTCAAAATTGAAAAACACCAACAATTCAACAACAACATCAACATTGAAAAACACCAACAAATTCAACAACAACCTCAACATTGAAAAACAACAACAACCTCAACATTGAAAAACACCAACAAATTCAACAACAACCTCAACATTGAAAAAGATCAACAAATTCAACAACAACCTCAACATTGAAAAACAACAACAACCTGAACATTGAAAAACACCAACAAGTTCAACAACAACCTCAACATTGAAAAACAACAACAACCTCAACATTGAAAAACACCAACAAATTCAACAACAACCTCAACATTGAAAAACACCAACAAGTTCAACAACAACCTCAAAATTGAAAAACGCCAACAATTCAACAACAACCTCAACATTGAAAAACACCAACAAATTCAACAACAACCTCAACATTGAAAAACAACAAAAACCTCAACATTGAAAAACACCAACAAATTCAACAACAACCTCAACATTGAAAAACACCAACAAATTCAACAACAACCTCAACATTGAAAAACAACAACAAATTCAACAACAACCTCAACATTTAAAAACACCAACAAATTCAACAACAACCTCAACATTGAAAAACAACAACAACCTCAACATTGAAAAACACCAACAAATTCAACAACAAACGCAACATTGAAAAACAACAACAACCTCAAAATTGAAAAACACCAACAAATTCAACAACAACCTCAACATTGAAAAACAACAACAACCTCAAAATTGAAAAACAACAACAACCTCAACATTGAAAAACACCAACAAATTCAACAACAACTTCAACTTTGAAATACACCAACAAATTCAACAACAACCTCGACATTGAAAAACACCAACAAATTCAACAACCTAAACATTGAACAACTACAACAACCTCAACATTGAAAAACACCAACAAATTCAACAACAACTTCAACATCTGAAAACAACAACAACCTCAACATTGAAAAACACCAACAAATTCAACAACAACCTCAACATTGAAAAACACCAACAAATTCAACAACAACCTCGAAATTGAAAAACAACAACCACCTCAAAATTGAAAAACAACAACAAATTCAACAACAACCTCAACATTGAATAACAACAACAACCTCATCATTGAAAAACACCAACAAGTTCAACAACAACCTCAACATTGAAAAACAACAACAACCTCAACATTGAAAAACACCAACAAATTCAACAACAACCTCAACATTGAAAAACACCAACAAATGCAACAACAACCTCAACATTGAAAAACAACAGCAACCTCAACATTGAAAAACACCAACAAATTCAACAATAACCTCAACATTGAAAAACACCAACAAATTCAACAACAACCTCAAAATTGAAAAACAACAACAACCTCAACATTGAAAAACACCAACAAATTCAACAACAACCTCTACATTTAAAAACTACAACAACCTCAACATTGAAAAACACCAACAAATTCAACAACAACCTCAAAATTGAAAAACAGCAACAACCTCAAAATTGAAAAACACCAACAAATTCAACAACAACCTCAACACTGAAAAACACGAACAAATTCAACAACAACCTCAACATTGAAAAACAACAACAACCTCAACATTGAAAAACACCAACAAATTCAACAACAACCACAACATTGAAAAACAACAACAACCTCAAAATTGAAAAACAACAACAACCTCAACATTGAAAAACACCAACAAATTCAACAACAACTTCAACTTTGAAATACACCAACAAATTCAACAACAACCTCGACATTGAAAAACACCAACAAATTCAACAACCTCAACATTGAACAACTACAACAACCTCAACATTGAAAAACACCAACAAATTCAACAACAACTTCAACATCTAAAAACAACAACCACCTCAAAATTGAAAAAAACCAACAAATTCAACAACAACCTCAACATTGAAAAACATCAACAAATTCAACAACAACCTCAACATTGAAAAACAATAAAAACCTCAGCATTGAAAAACACCAACAAGTTCAACAACGACCTCAACTTTGAAAAACAACAACAACCTCAACATTGAAAAACACCAACAAATTCAACAACAACCTCAACATAGAAAAACAGCAACAAATTCAACAACAACCTCAACATTGAAAAACACCAACAAATTCAACAACAACCTCAACATTGAAAAACACCAACAAATTCAACAACAACCTCGAAATTGAAAAACAACAACCACCTCAAAATTGAAAAACAACAACAAATTCAACAACAACCTCAACATTGAAAAACACCAACAAATTCAACAACAACCTCAACATTGAAAAACAACAACAACCTCAACATTGAAAAACACCAACAAGTTCAACAACAACCTCAACATTGAAAAACAACAACAACCTCAACATTGAAAAACACCAACAAATTCAACAACAACCTCAACATTGAAAAACACCAACAAATGCAACAACAACCTCAACATTGAAAAACAACAACAACGTCAACATTGAAAAACACCAACAAATTCAACAACAACCTCAAAATTGAAAAACGCCTACAATTCAACAACAACCTCAACATTGAAAAACACCAACAAATTCAACAACAACCTCAACATTGAAAAACAACAACAAATTCATCAACCTCAACATTGAAAAACACCACCAAATTCAAGAACAACCTCAACATTGAAAAACAACAACAAATTCAACAACAACCTCATCATTTAAAAACTCCAACAAATTCAACAACAACCTCATCATTGAAAAACAACAACAACCTGAACATTGAAAAACACCAACAAATTCAACAACAACCTCAACATTGAAAAACAACAACAACCTCAACATTGAAAAACACCAACAAATTCAACAACAACCTCAACATTGAAAAACACCAACAAATTCAACAACAACCTCAACATTGAAAAACAACAACAACCTCAACATTGAAAAACACAAACAAATTCAACAACAACCTCAACATTGAAAAACAACAACAACCTCAACATTGAAAAACACCAACAAATTCAACAACAACTTCAACTATGAAATACATCAACAAATTCAACAACAACCCCGACATTGAAAAACACCAACAAATTCAACAACCTCAAAATTGAAAAACTACAACAACCTCAACATTGAAAAACACCAACAAATTCAACAACAACATCAACATCTAAAAACAACAACAACATCAACATTGAAAAACACCAACAAATTCAACAACAACCTCAACATTGAAAAACAACAACAACCTCAACATTCAAAAACACCAAAAAATTCAACAACAACCTCAACATTGAAAAACAACAACAACCTCAACATTGAAAAACACCAACAAATTCCACAACAACTTCAACATTGAAAAACACCAACAAATTCAACAACAACCTCAACATTGAAAAACACCAACAAATTCAACAACAACCTCAACATTGAAAAACAACAACAACCTCAACATTGAAAAACACCAACAAATTCAACAACAACCTCAACATTGAAAAACACCAACAAATTTAACAACCTCAAAATTGAAAAACTACAACAACCTCAACATTGAAAAACACCAACAAATTCAACAACAACCTCAACATCTAAAAACAACAACAACCTCAACATTGAAAAACATCAACAAATTCAACAACAACCTCAACATTGAAAAACAATAACAACCTCAACATTGAAAAACACCAACAAATTCAACAACAACCTCAACATTGAAAAACAATAACAACCTCAACATTGAAAAACACCAACAAATTCAACAATGACCACAACATTGAAAAACAATAACAACCTCAACATTGATAAACACCAACAAATTCAACAACAACCTCAACTTAGAAAAACACCAACAAATTCAACAAAACCACAAAATTGAAAAACAACAACAACCTCAACATTGAAAAACACCAACAAATTCGACAACAACCTCAACATTTAAAAACTACAACAACCTCAACATTGAAAACACCAACAAATTCAACAACAACCTCAAAATTGAAAAACAACAACAACCTCAAAATTGAAAAACACCAACAAATTCAACAACAACCTC
>JANJGN010002110.1:0-87017 GCA_026770705.1 Isurus oxyrinchus
ACACTGTGGAATTACCGTGATTCACACTGTGGAATTACCGTGATTCACACTGTGGAATTACCGTGATTCACACTGTGGAATTACCGTGATTCACACTGTTGTATTACCGTGATTTTCAGTGTGTTATTACCGTGATTCACATTGTAGAATTACCGTGATTCTCAGTGTGTTATTACCGTGATTTACACTGTGGAATTGCCGTGATTCTCAGTGTGTTATTAAGGTGATTCTCACTGTGTAATTACCGTGATTCTTTCTCACTGTGGTATTACCGTGATTCTCACTGTGGTAGTACCGTGATTCTCACTGCGGAATTATTGTGATTCTCAGTTTGTACTTAGCGTGATTCGCACTGTGGATTTGCCATGAATCGCTTTGTGGAATCGCCGTGATTGACACTGTGTCATTACCGTGATTCTCAGTGTGTTATTACCGTGATTCACATTGTGGAATTACCGTAATTCGCTCAGTGGAATTACAGTGATTCACACTGTGGAATTACCGTGATTCACACTGTGGAATTACCGTGATTCACACTGTGGAATTACCGTGATTCACACTGTGGAATTGCCGTGATTCACACTGTGGTAGTACCGTGATTCTCACTGCGGAATTACCGTGATTCACTCTGTGGAATTACAGTGATTCACACTGTGGAATTACCGTGATTCACACTGTGGAATTACCATGATTCTCACTGTGTAAATACCGTGATTCACACTATGGAATTACCGTGATTCACACTGTGGAATTACCTTGATTCACACTGAGGAATTACCGTGATTCTCACTGTGGAATTACCGTGATTCACACTGTGGAATTACCTGGATTCACACTCTGTATTTACCGTGATTCACACTGTGGAATTACCGTGATTCACACTGTGGAATTACCGTGATTCACACTGTTGTATTACCGTGATTCTCAGTGTGTTATTAGAGTGATTCGCACTGTTAATTACCGTGATTCTCAGTGTGGTATTACCATTATTTGCACTGTGAAATTGCCATGATTCGCCCTGTGAAATTGCCATGATTCGCACTGTGAAATTGCCATGATTCACACTGTGGAATTACCGTGATTCTCAGTGTGTTATTACCATGATTCACACTGTGGAATTACCATGATTCTCAGTGTGTTATTACTGTGATGCGCACCGTGTAATTACCATGATTCGCACTGTGTAATTACTGTGATTCACTCTGTAGAATTACCCTGATTCTCAGAGTGGAACTAACGTGATTCTGAGTGGAATTACCATGATTCGCACTTTGGAATTACCATGATTTGCACTGTGGAATTATCGTGATTCTCAGTGTCTTCTAACCGTGATTCACACTTTGGAATTACTGTAATTCTCAGTGTGTTATTACGGTGATTCACACTGTGGAATTACCATGATTCTCAGTGTGTTATTACGGTGATTCACACTGTGGAATTACCGTGATTCACACTGTGGAATTAGGGTGTTTCTCAGTGTGTTATTACCATGATTCACACTGTGTAATTACTGTGATTCACTCTGTGGAATTACGTTGATTCTCAGTGTGGTATTACCATGATTCGCACTGTGGGATTACCGTGTTTCACACTTGGAATTGCCGTGATTTTCACTGTGTAATTACCGTGATTCAGACTGTGGTATTACCGTGATTATAACTGTGGAATTAACGTGATTCAGACTGTGGAATTACCGTGATTCACAGTGTGGAATTACCGTGATTCTCACTGTGTAAATACCATGATTCACACTGTGGAATTACCGTGATTCACACTGTGGAATTACCTTGATTCACACTGTGGAATTACCGTGATTCTCACTGTGGAATTACCGTGATTCACACTGTGTAAATACCGTGATTCACACTGTGGAATTTCCGTGATTCTCAGTGTGGAATTACCGTGCTTCACACTGTGGAATTACCGTAATTCGCTCATTGGAATTTCCGTGTTTCACACGTGGAATTACCATGATTCTCAGTGTGTTATTACCGTGCTTCGCACTGTGGAATTACCATGTTTCGCACTGTGGAATTACCGTGATTCGCACTTTGGAATTACCATGATTCACAATGTTGAATTACCGTGATTCTCAGTGTGTTATTACCATGCTTCGCACTGTGGAATTACGGTGATTTTCAGTGTGGTATCACCATGATTCGCACTGTGAAATTGCCATGATTTGCACCGTGGAATTACCGTGATTCTCAGTGTGTTATTACCGTGATTCACATTGTGGAATTACCGTGATTCTCAGTGTGTTATTACCGTGATTTACACTGTGGAATTGCCGTGATTCTCAGTGTGTTATTAAGGTGATTCTCACTGTGTAATTACCGTGATTCTTTCTCACTGTGGTATTACCGTGATTCTCACTGTGGTAGTACCGTGATTCTCACTGCGGAATTATTGTGATTCTCAGTTTGTACTTAGCGTGATTCACACTGTGGATTTGCCATGAATCGCTTTGTGGAATCGCCGTGATTGACACTGTGTCATTACCGTGATTCTCAGTGTGTTATTACAGTGATTCACATTGTGGAATTACCATAATTCGCTCAGTGGAATTACAGTGATTCACACTGTGGAATTACCGTGATTCACACTGTGGAATTACCGTGATTCACACTGTGGAATTGCCGTGATTCACACGGTGGTAGTACCGTGATTCTCACTGCGGAATTACCGTGATTCACTCTGTGGAATTACCGTGATTCACACTGTGGAATTACCGTGATTCACACTGTGGAATTACCATGATTCTCACTGTGTAAATACCGTGATTCACACTATGGAATTACCGTGATTCACACTGTGGAATTACCTTGATTCACACTGTTGAATTACCGTGATTCTCAGTGTGTTATTACCATGCTTCGCACTGTGGAATTACGGTGATTCACACTGTGGAATTACCATTATTCTCAGTGTGTTATTAAGGTGATTCTCACTGTGTAATTACTGTGATTCTTTCTCACTGTGGTATTACCGTGATTCTCACTGTGGAATTTCCGTGATTCACACTATGGTATTACAGTGATTCACACTGTGGAATTACCGTGATTCTCACTGTGAAAATACCATGATTTCCACTCTGGAATTACCGTGATTCAAACTGTGGAATTACCCTGATTTGCTCAGTGGAATTACCGTTATTCACACTGTGAAATTGCCGTGATTCGCTCAGTGGAATTAACATGATTCACAGTGTGGAATTACCGTGATTCACACTGTGGTATTACCATGATTCACACTGTGGAATTGCCGTGATTCGCACTGTGGAATTGCCGTGATTCGCTCAGTGGAATTACCGTTATTCACACTGTGAAATTGCCGTGATTCGCTCAGTGGAATTAACATGATTCACAGTGTGGAATTACCGTGAGTCTCACTGTGGAATTATCGTGATTCACACTGTGGAATTACCTGGATTCACACTCTGTAATTACCGTGATTCACACTGTGGAATAACTGTGATTCGCACTGTGGAAATACCGTGATTCACAATATGTATTTGCCCTGATTCGCACTGTGTATTTACCGTGATTCACACTGTGTAAATACCGTGATTCACACTGTGGAATTACCGTGATTCACACTGTGGAATTACCGTGATTCACACTGTGGAATTACCGTGATTCACACTGTTGTATTACCGTGATTCTCAGTGTGTTATTAGAGTGATTCGCACTGTTAATTACCGTGATTCTCAGTGTGGTATTACCATGATTCGCACTGTGAAATTGCCATGATTCGCCCTGTGAAATTGCCATGATTCGCACTGTGAAACTGCCATGATTCACACTGTGGAATTACCGTGATTCTCAGTGTGTTATTACCATGATTCACACTGTGGAATTACCATGATTCTCAGTGTCTTATTACCGTGATTCACACTGTGGAATTACCATGATTCTCAGTGTGTTATTACTGTGATGCGCACCGTGTAATTACCATGATTCGCACTGTGTAATTACTGTGATTCACTCTGTAGAATTACCCTGATTCACAGAGTGGAATTAACGTGATTCTGAGTGGAATTACCATGATTCGCACTTTGGAATTACCATGATTTGCACTGTGGAATTATCGTGATTCTCAGTGTCTTCTAACCGTGATTCACACTTTGGAATTACTGTAATTCTCAGGGTGTTATTACGGTGATTCACACTGTGGAATTACCATGATTCTCAGTGTGTTATTACCGTGATTCACACTGTGGAATTACCGTGATTCACACTGTGGAATTAGGGTGTTTCTCAGTGTGTTATGACCATGATTCACACTGTGTAATTACTGTGATTCACTCTGTGGAATTACGTTGATTCTCAGTGTGGTATTACGATGATTCGCACTGTGGGATTACCGTGTTTCACACTTGGAATTGCCGTGATTTTCACTGTGTAATTACCGTGATTCACACTGTGGTATTACGATGATTATAACTGTGGAATTAACGTGATTCAGACTGTGGAATTACCGTGATTCACACTGTGGAATTACCGTGTTTCTCACTGTGTAAATACCGTGATTCACACTGTGGAATTACCGTGATTCACACTGTGGAATTACCTTGATTCACACTGTGGAATTACCGTGATTCTCACTGTGGAATTACCGTGATTCACACTGTGGAATTACCTTGATTCACACTGTGTAAATACCGTGATTCACACTGTGGAATTTCCGTGATTCTCAGTGTGGAATTACCGTGCTTCACACTGTGGAATTACCGTAATTCGCTCATTGGCATTTCCGTGTTTCACACTGTGGAATTACCATGATTCTCAGTGTGTTATTACCGTGCTTCGCACTGTGGAATTACCATGTTTCGCACTGTGGAATTACCGTGATTCGCACTTTGGAATTACCATGATTCACACTGTTGAATTACCGTGATACTCAGTGTGTTATTACCATGCTTCGCACTGTGGAATTACGGTGATTTTCAGTGTGGTATCACCATGATTCGCACTGTGAAATTGCCATGGTTTGCACTGTGGAATTACCGTGATTCTCAGTGTGTTATTACCGTGATTCACATTGTGGAATTACCGTGATTCTCAGTGTGTGATTACCGTGATTTACACTGTGGAATTGCCGTGATTCTCAGTGTGTTATTAAGGTGATTCTCACTGTGTAATTACCGTGATTCTTTCTCACTGTGGTATTACCGTGATTCTCACTGTGGTAGTACCGTGATTCTCACTGCGGAATTATTGTGATTCTTAGTTTGTACTTAGCGTGATTCACACTGTGGATTTGCCATGAATCGCTTTGTGGAATCGCCGTGATTGACACTGTGTCATTACCGTGATTCTCAGTGTGTTATTACCGTGATTCACATTGTGGAATTACCGTAATTCGCTCAGTGGAATTACAGTGATTCACACTGTGGAATTACCGTGATTCACACTGTGGAATTACCGTGATTCACACTGTGGAATTACCGTGATTCACACTGTGGAATTACCGTGATTCACACTGTTGTATTACCGTGATTCTCAGTGTGTTATTAGAGTGATTCGCACAGTTAATTACCGTGATTCTCAGTGTGGTATTACCATGATTCGCACTGTGAAATTGCCATGATTCGCCCTGTGAAATTGCCATGATTCGCACTGTGAAATTGCCATGATTCACACTGTGGAATTACCGTGATTCTCAGTGTGTTATTACCATGATTCACACATTGGAATTACCGTGATTCTCAGTGTCTTATTACCGTGATTCACACTGTGGAATTACCATGATTCTCAGTGTGTTATTACTGTGAGGCGCACCGTGTAATTACCATGATTCGCAATGTGTAATTACTGTGATTCACTCTGTAGAATTACCCTGATTCACAGAGTGGAATTAACGTGATTCTGAGTGGAATTACCATGATTCGCACTTTGGAATTACCATGATTTGCACTGTGGAATTATCGTGATTCTCAGTGTCTTCTAACCGTGATTCACACTTTGGAATTACTGTAATTCTCAGGGTGTTATTACGGTGATTCACACTGTGGAATTGCCGTGATTCTCAGTGTGTTATTAAGGTGATTCTCACTGTGTAATTACCGTGATTCTTTCTCACTGTGGTATTACCGTGATTCTCACTGTGGTAGTACCGTGATTCTCACTGCGGAATTATTGTGATTCTCAGTTTGTACTTAGCGTGATTCACACTGTGGATTTGCCATGAATCGCTTTGTGGAATCGCCGTGATTGACACTGTGTCATTACCGTGATTCTCAGTGTGTTATTACAGTGATTCACATTGTGGAATTACCATAATTCGCTCAGTGGAATTACAGTGATTCACACTGTGGAATTACCGTGATTCACACTGTGGAATTACCGTGATTCACACTGTGGAATTGCCGTGATTCACACTGTGGTAGTACCGTGATTCTCACTGCGGAATTACCGTGATTCACTCTGTGGAATTACCGTGATTCACACTGTGGAATTACCGTGATTCACACTGTGGAATTACCATGATTCTCACTGTGTAAATACCGTGATTCACACTATGGAATTACCGTGATTCACACTGTGGAATTACCTTGATTCACACTGTTGAATTACCGTGATTCTCAGTGTGTTATTACCATGCTTCGCACTGTGGAATTACGGTGATTCACACTGTGGAATTACCATTATTCTCAGTGTGTTATTAAGGTGATTCTCACTGTGTAATTACTGTGATTCTTTCTCACTGTGGTATTACCGTGATTCTCACTGTGGAATTTCCGTGATTCACACTATGGTATTACAGTGATTCACACTGTGGAATTACCGTGATTCTCACTGTGAAAATACCATGATTTCCACTCTGGAATTACCGTGATTCAAACTGTGGAATTACCCTGATTTGCTCAGTGGAATTACCGTTATTCACACTGTGAAATTGCCGTGATTCGCTCAGTGGAATTAACATGATTCACAGTGTGGAATTACCGTGATTCACACTGTGGTATTACCATGATTCACACTGTGGAATTGCCGTGATTCGCACTGTGGAATTGCCGTGATTCGCTCAGTGGAATTACCGTTATTCACACTGTGAAATTGCCGTGATTCGCTCAGTGGAATTAACATGATTCACAGTGTGGAATTACCGTGAGTCTCACTGTGGAATTATCGTGATTCACACTGTGGAATTACCTGGATTCACACTCTGTAATTACCGTGATTCACACTGTGGAATAACTGTGATTCGCACTGTGGAAATACCGTGATTCACAATATGTATTTGCCCTGATTCGCACTGTGTATTTACCGTGATTCACACTGTGTAAATACCGTGATTCACACTGTGGAATTACCGTGATTCACACTGTGGAATTACCGTGATTCACACTGTGGAATTACCGTGATTCACACTGTTGTATTACCGTGATTCTCAGTGTGTTATTAGAGTGATTCGCACTGTTAATTACCGTGATTCTCAGTGTGGTATTACCATGATTCGCACTGTGAAATTGCCATGATTCGCCCTGTGAAATTGCCATGATTCGCACTGTGAAACTGCCATGATTCACACTGTGGAATTACCGTGATTCTCAGTGTGTTATTACCATGATTCACACTGTGGAATTACCATGATTCTCAGTGTCTTATTACCGTGATTCACACTGTGGAATTACCATGATTCTCAGTGTGTTATTACTGTGATGCGCACCGTGTAATTACCATGATTCGCACTGTGTAATTACTGTGATTCACTCTGTAGAATTACCCTGATTCACAGAGTGGAATTAACGTGATTCTGAGTGGAATTACCATGATTCGCACTTTGGAATTACCATGATTTGCACTGTGGAATTATCGTGATTCTCAGTGTCTTCTAACCGTGATTCACACTTTGGAATTACTGTAATTCTCAGGGTGTTATTACGGTGATTCACACTGTGGAATTACCATGATTCTCAGTGTGTTATTACCGTGATTCACACTGTGGAATTACCGTGATTCACACTGTGGAATTAGGGTGTTTCTCAGTGTGTTATGACCATGATTCACACTGTGTAATTACTGTGATTCACTCTGTGGAATTACGTTGATTCTCAGTGTGGTATTACGATGATTCGCACTGTGGGATTACCGTGTTTCACACTTGGAATTGCCGTGATTTTCACTGTGTAATTACCGTGATTCACACTGTGGTATTACGATGATTATAACTGTGGAATTAACGTGATTCAGACTGTGGAATTACCGTGATTCACACTGTGGAATTACCGTGTTTCTCACTGTGTAAATACCGTGATTCACACTGTGGAATTACCGTGATTCACACTGTGGAATTACCTTGATTCACACTGTGGAATTACCGTGATTCTCACTGTGGAATTACCGTGATTCACACTGTGGAATTACCTTGATTCACACTGTGTAAATACCGTGATTCACACTGTGGAATTTCCGTGATTCTCAGTGTGGAATTACCGTGCTTCACACTGTGGAATTACCGTAATTCGCTCATTGGCATTTCCGTGTTTCACACTGTGGAATTACCATGATTCTCAGTGTGTTATTACCGTGCTTCGCACTGTGGAATTACCATGTTTCGCACTGTGGAATTACCGTGATTCGCACTTTGGAATTACCATGATTCACACTGTTGAATTACCGTGATACTCAGTGTGTTATTACCATGCTTCGCACTGTGGAATTACGGTGATTTTCAGTGTGGTATCACCATGATTCGCACTGTGAAATTGCCATGGTTTGCACTGTGGAATTACCGTGATTCTCAGTGTGTTATTACCGTGATTCACATTGTGGAATTACCGTGATTCTCAGTGTGTGATTACCGTGATTTACACTGTGGAATTGCCGTGATTCTCAGTGTGTTATTAAGGTGATTCTCACTGTGTAATTACCGTGATTCTTTCTCACTGTGGTATTACCGTGATTCTCACTGTGGTAGTACCGTGATTCTCACTGCGGAATTATTGTGATTCTTAGTTTGTACTTAGCGTGATTCACACTGTGGATTTGCCATGAATCGCTTTGTGGAATCGCCGTGATTGACACTGTGTCATTACCGTGATTCTCAGTGTGTTATTACCGTGATTCACATTGTGGAATTACCGTAATTCGCTCAGTGGAATTACAGTGATTCACACTGTGGAATTACCGTGATTCACACTGTGGAATTACCGTGATTCACACTGTGGAATTACCGTGATTCACACTGTGGAATTACCGTGATTCACACTGTTGTATTACCGTGATTCTCAGTGTGTTATTAGAGTGATTCGCACAGTTAATTACCGTGATTCTCAGTGTGGTATTACCATGATTCGCACTGTGAAATTGCCATGATTCGCCCTGTGAAATTGCCATGATTCGCACTGTGAAATTGCCATGATTCACACTGTGGAATTACCGTGATTCTCAGTGTGTTATTACCATGATTCACACATTGGAATTACCGTGATTCTCAGTGTCTTATTACCGTGATTCACACTGTGGAATTACCATGATTCTCAGTGTGTTATTACTGTGAGGCGCACCGTGTAATTACCATGATTCGCAATGTGTAATTACTGTGATTCACTCTGTAGAATTACCCTGATTCACAGAGTGGAATTAACGTGATTCTGAGTGGAATTACCATGATTCGCACTTTGGAATTACCATGATTTGCACTGTGGAATTATCGTGATTCTCAGTGTCTTCTAACCGTGATTCACACTTTGGAATTACTGTAATTCTCAGGGTGTTATTACGGTGATTCACACTGTGGAATTACCATGATTCTCAGTGTGTTATTACCGTGATTCACACTGTGTAATTACTGTGATCCACTCTGTGGAATTACCGTTATTCTCAGTGTGGTATTACCATGATTCTCACTGTGTAATTACTCTGATTCACTCTGTGGAATTACCATGATTCTCAGTGTGTGGTTACCGTGATTCACACTGTGGAATTACCATGATTCTCACTGTGTAATTACCGTGATTCACTCTGTGGAATTACCGTAATTCTCAGTGTGGAATTACCATGATTCACAATGTGGAATTACTGTGATTAACTCTGTGGAATTACCGTGATTCTCAGTGTGGTATTACCATGATACTCACTCTGTAATTACTGTGATTTACTCTGTGGAATTACCGTGATTCTCAGTGTGGAATTAACATGATTCTCATTGTGGTATTACTCTGATTCGCACTTTGGAATTACCGTGATTCACACCGTGGAATTACCATGATTCTCAGTGTGGTATTACTGTGATTCTCACTGTGTAATTATTGTGATTCAGACTGTGGAATTACCGTGATTCTCAGTGCGGAATTACCATGATTCTCAGTGTGGTATTACTGTGATTCACACTGTGGAATTACCGTGATTCACACTGTGGAATTGCCGTGATTCACAGTCTGTTATTACCATGATTCGCACTGTGGAATTGCCGTGATTCTCACTGTGAAATTACCATGATTCGCACTGTGAAATTGCCGTGATTCGCACTGTGGAATTGCCGTGATTCTCAGTGTGTTATTACCGTGATTCACACTGTGGAATTACCGTGATTCTCAGTGTGTTATTACCGTGATTCGCACTGTGGAATTACCGTGATTCTCAGTGTGTAATTACCGTGTTTCACACTGTGGAATTACCATGATTCTGAGTGTGTTATTACTGTGATGCGCTCTGTGCAATTACCGCGAATCACACTGTGTAATTACTGTGATTCACTCCGTGGAATTACCCTGATTCTCAGTGTGGGATTAACGAGATTCTGAGTGGAATTTCCGTGATTTGCACTTTCGAAGTGCCATCATTTGCACTGTGGATTATCGTGATTCTCAGTGTGTTATTACCGTGATTCACACTGTGGAATTACTGTAATTCTCAGTGTGTTATTACCGTGATTCACACTGTGGAATTACCATGATTCTGAGTTTGCACTTACCGTGATTCACACTGTGGAATTGCCATGAATCACACTGTGGAATTACCGTGATTGACACTGTGGAATTACCGTGATTCTCAGTGTGTTATTACCGTGATTCGCACTGTGGAATTACCGTGATACTCAGTGAGTTACTAGCATGATTCACACTCTGTAGTTACTGTGATTCACTCTGTGGAATTACCTTGATTCTCAGTGTGGTATTACCACGATTCTCACAGTGTAATTACTGTGATCCACTCTGTGGAATTACCGTTATTCTCAGTGTGGTATTACCATGATTCTCACTGTGTAATTACTCTGATTCACTCTGTGGAATTACCATGATTCTCAGTGTGTGGTTACCGTGATTCACACTGTGGAATTACCATGATTCTCACTGTGTAATTACCGTGATTCACTCTGTGGAATTACCGTGATTCTCAGTGTGGAATTACCATGATTCACAATGTGGAATTACTGTGATTAACTCTGTGGAATTACCGTGATTCTCAGTGTGGTATTACCATGATTCTCACTGTGTAATTACTGTGATTTACTCTGTGGAATTACCGTGATTCTCAGTGTGGAATTACCATGATTCTCAGTGTGGTATTACTCTGATTCGCACTTTGGAATTACCGTGATTCACACTGTGGAATTACCATGATTCTCAGTGTGGTATTACTGTGATTCACACAGTGGAATTACCGTGTTTCACACCGTGGAATTGCCGTGATTCACAGTGTGTTATTACCGTGATTCGCACTGTGGAATGACCGTGATTCTCAGTGTGTAATTACCGTGTTTCACACTGTGGAATTACCATGATTCGGAGTGTGTTATTACTGTTATGCGCACTGTGCAATTACCGTAATCGCACTGTGTAATTACTGTGATTCACTCCGTGGAAATACCCTGATTCTCAGTGTGGGATTAACGAGATTCTGAGTGGAGGTTCCGTGATTCGCACTTTCGAATTGCCATCATTTGCACGGTGGAATTATCGTGATTCTCAGTGTGTTATTACCGTGATTCACACTGTGGAATTACTGTAATTTTCAGTGTGTTATTACCGTGATTCACACTGTGGAATTACCATGATTCTGAGTTTGCACTTACCGTGATTCACAATGTGGAATTGCCGTGAATCACACTGTGGAATTACCGTGATTGACACTGTGGAATTACCGTGATTCTCAGTGTGTTATTACCTGTGATTCGCACTGTGGAATTACCGTGATACTCAGTGAGTTATTAGCATGATTCACACTGTGTAATTACTGTGATTCACTCTGTGGAATTACCTTGATTCTCAGTGTGGTATTACCACGATTCTCACTGTGTAATTACTGTGATCCACTCTGTGGAATTACCGTTATTCTCAGTGTGGTATTACCATGATTCTCACTGTGTAATTACTCTGATTCACTCTGTGGAATTACCATGATTCTCAGTGTGTGGTTACCGTGATTCACACTGTGGAATTACCATGATTCTCACTGTGTAATTACCGTGATTCACTCTGTGGAATTACCGTAATTCTCAGTGTGGAATTACCATGATTCACAATGTGGAATTACTGTGATTAACTCTGTGGAATTACCGTGATTCTCAGTGTGGTATTACCATGATACTCACTCTGTAATTACTGTGATTTACTCTGTGGAATTACCGTGATTCTCAGTGTGGAATTAGCATGATTCTCAGTGTGGTATTACTCTGATTCGCACTTTGGAATTACCGTGATTCACACCGTGGAATTACCATGATTCTCAGTGTGGTATTACTGTGATTCTCCCTGTGTAATTATTGTGATTCACACTGTGGAATTACCGTGATTCTCAGTGCGGAATTACCATGATTCTGAGTGTGGTATTACTGTGATTCACACTGTGGAATTACCGTGATTCACACTGTGGAATTGCCGTGATTCACAGTGTGTTATTACCGTGATTCGCACTGTGGAATTGCCATGATTCTCACTGTGAAATTACCATGAATCGCACTGTGAAATTGCCATGATTCGCACTGTGGAATTGCCGTGATTCGCTCTGTGGAATTATCCTGATTCTCAGTGTTGGATTAACGTGATTCTGAGTGGAATTACTGTGATTCGCACTTTGGAATTGCCATGATTTGCACTGTGGAATTATCGTAATTCTCAGTGTGTTATTACCGTGATTCGCACTGTGGAATTACTGTGATTCTCAGTTTGTACTTACCTTGATTCACACTGTGGAATTGCCATGAATCGCTCTGTGGAATTACCGTGATTGACACTATGGAATTACCGTGGTTCTCAATGTGTTATTACTGTCATACGCAGTGTGGAATTACCGTGATCCTCAGTGTGTTATTACCGTGATTCACACTGTGTAATTACTGTGATTCACTCTGTGGAATTATCTTGATTTTCAGTGTGGTATTACCATGATTCTCACTGTGTAATTACCGTGATTCACTCTGTGGAATTACCGTAATTTTCAGTGTGGTATTACCATGATTCTCACTGTGTCATTACTGTGATTAACTCTGTGGAATTACCTTGATTCTCAGTGTGGTATTATCACGATTCTCACTGTGTAATTACTGTGATTCACTCTGTGGAATTACCGTTATTCTCATAGTGGTATTACCATGATTCTCACTGTGTAATTACTCTGATTCACTCTGTGGAATTACAATGATTCTTAGTGTGTTGTTACCGTGATTCACACTGTGGAATTACCATAATACTCACTGTCTAATTACCGTGATTCACTCTGTGGAATTACCGTGATTCTCAGTGTGGAATTACCATGATTCTCAGTTTGGAATTACCATGATTCGCACTGTGGAATTCCCGTGATTTACACTGTTGAATTACCGTGATTCTCACTGTGTTATTACCGTGATTCGCACTGTGGAATTACCGTGATTCTCAGTGTGGTATTACCATCATTCACACTGTGGGTTTACCGTGATTCTCAGTGTGGTATTACCGTCTTTCGCACTATGAAATTGCCATGATTCGCACTGTGTAATTGCCATGATTCGCACTGTGAAATTGCCATGATTCGCACTGTGGAATTTCCGTGATTCTCACTGTGTTATAACCGTGATTCACACTGTGGAATTACCGTGATTCTCAGTGCGGAATTAGCATGATCACAAAGTGGTATTACTGTGATTCACTCTGTGGAATTACCGTGATTCACAGTGTGGTATTACCATGATTCTCATTGTGTTATTACAGTGATTCGCACAGTGGAATTACCGTGATTCACACTGTGGAATTGCCGTGATTCGCAGTGTGTTATTACCGTGATTCGCACTGTGGAATTGCCGTGATTCTCAGTGTGTAATTACCGTGATTCACACTGTGGAATTACCATGATTCTCAGTGTGTTATTACCGTGTTTCACACTGTGGAATTACCATGATTCTGAGTGTGTTATTACTGTGATGCGCACTGTGCAATTACCGTGAATCGCACTGTGTAATTACTGTGATTCACTCCGTGGTATTACCCTGCTTCTCAGTGTGGGATTAACGAGATTCTGAGTGGAATTTCCGTGATTCGCACTTTCGAATTGCCATCATTTGCACTGTGGAATTATCGTGATTCTCTGTAGTGTAATTACCGTGTTTCACACTTTGGAATTACCATGATTCTGAGTGTGTTATTACTGTGATGCGCACTGTGCAATTACCGTGAATCGCACTGTGCAATTACTGTGATTCACTCCGTGGAATTACCCTGATTCTCAGTGTGGGATTAACGAGATTCTGAGTGGAATTTCCATGATTCGCACTTTCAAATTGCCTTCATTTGCGCTGTGGAATTATCGTGATTCTCAGTGTGTAATTACCGTGATTCACACTGTGGAATTACTGTAATTCTCAGTGTGTTATTACCGTGATTCACACTGTGGAATTACCATGATTCTGAGTTTGCACTTACCGTGATTCACACTGTGGAATTGCCATGAATCACACTGTGGAATTACCGTGATTGAAACTGTGGAATTACCATGATTCTCAGTGTGTTATTACCGTGATTCGCACTGTGGAATTAGTGTGATACTCAGTGAGTTATTAGCATGATTCACACTGTGTAATTACTGTGATTCACTCTGTGGAATTACCTTGATTCTCAGTGTGGTATTACCACGATTCTCACTGTGTAATTACTGTGATCCACTCTGAGGAATTACCGTTATTCTCAGGGTGGTATTACCATGATTCTCACTGTGTAATTACTCTGATTCACTCTGTGGAATTACCATGATTCTCAGTGTGTGGTTACCGTGATTCACACTGTGGAATTACCATGATTCTCACTGTGTAATTACCGTGATTCACTCTGTGGAATTACCGTGATTCTCAGCGTGGAATTACCATGATTCACAATGTGGATTTACTGTGATTAACTCTGTGGAATTACCGTGATTCTCAGTGTGGTATTACCATGATTCTCACTGTGTAATTACTGTGATTTACTCTGTGGAATTACCGTGATTCTCAGTGCGGAATTAGCATGATCACAAAGTGGAATTACTGTGATTCACTCTGTGGAATTACCGTGATTCACAGTGTGGTATTACCATGATTCTCATTGTGTTATTACAGTGATTCGCACAGTGGAATTACCGTGATTCACACTGTGGAATTGCCGTGATTCGCAGTGTGTTATTACCGTGATTTGCACCGTGGAATTGCCGTGATTCTCAGTGTGCAATTACCGTGATTCACACTGTGGAATTACCATGATTCTCAGTGTGTTATTACCGTGTTTCACACTGTGGAATTACCATGATTCTGAGTGTGTTATTACTGTGATGCGCACTGTGCAATTACCGTGAATCGCACTGTGTAATTACTGTGATTCACTCCGAGGAATTACCCTGATTCTCAGTGTGGGATTAACGAGATTCTGAGTGGAATTTCCGTGATTCGCACTTTCGAATTGCCATCATTTGCACTGTGGAATTATCGTGATTCTCAGTGTGTAATTACCGTGTTTCACACTGTGGAATTACCATGATTCTGAGTGTGTTATTACTGTGATGCGCACTGTGCAATTACCGTGAATCGCACTGTGTAATTACTATGATTCACTCCGTGGTATTACCCTGCTTCTCAGTGTGGGATTAACGAGATTCTGAGTGGAATTTCCGTGATTCGCACTTTCGAATTGCCATCATTTGCACTGTGGAATTATCGTGATTCTCAGTGTGTAATTACCGTGTTTCACAGTTTGGAATTACCATGATTCTGAGTGTGTTATTACTGTGATGCGCACTGTGCAATTACCGTGATTCGCACTGTGCAATTACTGTGATTCACTCCGTGGAATTACCCTGATTCTCAGTGTGGGATTAACGAGATTCTGAGTGGAATTTCCGTGATTCGCGCTTTCAAATTGCCTTCATTTGCACTGTGGAATTATCGTGATTCTCAGTGTGTTATTACCGTGATTCACACTGTAGAATTACTGTAATTCTCAGTGTGTTATTACCGTGATTCACACTGTGGAATTACCATGATTCTGAGTTTGCACTTACCGTGATTCACACTGTGGAATTGCCATGAATCACACTGTGGAATTACCGTGATTGACACTGTGGAATTACCGTGATTCTCAGTGTGTTATTACCGTGATTCGCACTGTGGAATTAGCGTGATACTCAGTGAGTTATTAGCATGATTCACACTGTGTAATTACTGTGATTCACTCTGTGGAATTACCTTGATTCTCAGTGTGGTATTACCACGATTCTCACTGTGTAATTACTGTGATCCACTCTGAGGAATTACCGTTATTCTCAGTGTGGTATTACCATGATTCTCACTGTGTAATTACTCTGATTCACTCTGTGGAATTACCATGATTCTCAGTGTGTGGTTACCGTGATTCACACTGTGGAATTACCATGATTCTCACTGTGTAATTACCGTGATTCACTCTGTGGAATTACCGTGATTCTCAGTGTGGAATTACCATGATTCACAATGTGGATTTACTGTGATTAACTCTGTGGAATTACCGTGATTCTCAGTGTGGTATTACCATGATTCTCACTGTGTAATTACTGTGATTTACTCTGTGGAATTACCGTGATTCTCAGTGCTGAATTAGCATGATCACAAAGTGGAATTACTGTGATTCACTCTGTGGAATTACCGTGATTCACAGTGTGGTATTACCATGATTCTCATTGTGTTATTACAGTGATTCGCACAGTGGAATTACCGTGATTCACACTGTGGAATTGCCGTGATTCGCAGTGTGTTATTACCGTGATTCGCACTGTGGAATTGCCGTGATTCTCAGTGTGTAATTACCGTGATTCACACTGTGGAATTACCATGATTCTCAGTCCGTTATTATTGTGATTCACACTGTGGAATTGCCCTGATTGTCACTGCATTATTACCGTGATTCGCACGGTGGAATTACCCTGATTCTCAGTGTGTAATTACCGTGATTCGCACTGTGTAATTACTGTGATTCGCTCTGTGGAATTATCCTGATTCTCAGTGTGGGATTAACGTGATTCTGAGTGGAATTACTGTGATTCGCACTTTGGAATTGCCATGATTTGCACTGTGGAATTATCGTAATTCTCAGTGTGTTATTACCGTGATTCGCACTGTGGAATTACTGTGATTCTCAGTTTGTACTTACCTTGATTCACACTTGGAATTGCCATGAATCGCTCTGTGGAATTACCGTGATTGACACTATGGAATTACCGTGATTCTCAATGTGTTATTACTGTCATACGCACTGTGGAATTACCGTGATACTCAGTGTGTTATTACCGTGATTCACACTGTATAATTACTGTGATTCACTCTGTGGAATTATCTTGATTTTCAGTGTGGTATTACCATGATTCTCACTGTGTAATTACCGTGATTCACTCTGTGGAATTACCGTAATTTTCAGTGTGGTATTACCATGATTCTCACTGTGTCATTACTGTGATTAACTCTGTGGAATTACCTTGATTCTCAGTGTGGTATTATCACGATTCTCACTGTGTAATTACTGTGATTCACTCTGTGGAATTACCGCTTTCTCAGTGTGGTATTACCATGATTCACACTGTGTAATTACTCTGATCCACTCTGTGGAATTACAATGATTCTTAGTGTGTTGTTACCGTGATTCACACTGTGGAATTACCATAATACTCACTGTCTAATTACCGTGATTCACTCTGTGGAATTACCGTGATTCTCAGTGTGGAATTACCATGATTCTCAGTTTGGAATTACCATGATTCGCACTGTGGAATTACCGTGATTTACACTGTTGAATTACCGTGATTCTCACTGTGTTATTACCGTGATTCGCACTGTGGAATTACCGTGATTCTCAGTGTGGTATTACCATCATTCACACTGTGGGTTTACCGTGATTCTCAGTGTGGTATTACCGTCATTCGCACTATGAAATTGCCATGATTTGCACTGTGAAATTGCCATGATTCGCACTGTGAAATTGCCATGATTCGCACTGTGGAATTGCCGTGATTCTCACTGTGTTATTACCGTGATTCACACTGTGGAATTACCGTGATTCTCAGTGTGTTATTACCGTGATTCGCACTGTGGAATTACCGTGATTCTCAGTGTGTAATTACCGTGTTTCACACTGTGGAATTACCATGATTCTGAGTGTGTTATTACTGTGATGCGCACTGTGCAATTACCGTGAATCGCACTGTGTAATTACTGTGATTCACTCCGTGGTATTGCCCTGATTCTCAGTGTGGGATTAACGAGATTCTGAGTGGAATTTCCGTGATTCGCACTTTCGAATTGCCATCATTTGCACTGTGGAATTATCGTGATTCTCAGTGTGTTATTACCGTGTTTCACACTTTGGAATTTCCATGATTCTTAGTGTGTTATTACTGTGATGCGCACTGTGCAATTACCGTGAATCGCACTGTGCAATTACTGTGATTCACTCCGTGGAATTACCCTGATTCTCAGTGTGGGATTAACGAGATTCTGAGTGGAATTTCCGTGATTCGCACTTTCAAATTGCCTTCATTCACACTGTGGAATTACCATGATTCTGAGTTTGCACTTACCGTGATTCACACTGTGGAATTGCCATGAATCACACTGTGGAATTACCGTGATTGACACTGTGGAATTACCGTGATTCTCAGTGTGTTATTACCGTGATTCGCACTGTGGAATTAGCGTGATACTCAGTGAGTTATTAGCATGATTCACACTGTGTAATTACTGTGATTCACTCTGTGGAATTACCTTGATTCTCAGTGTGGTATTACCACGATTCTCACTGTGTAATTACTGTGATCCACTCTGAGGAATTACCGTTATTCTCAGGGTGGTATTACCATGATTCTCACTGTGTAATTACTCTGATTCACTCTGTGGAATTACCATGATTCTCAGTGTGTGGTTACCGTGATTCACACTGTGGAATTACCATGATTCTCACTGTGTAATTACCGTGATTCACTCTGTGGAATTACCGTGATTCTCAGCGTGGAATTACCATGATTCACAATGTGGATTTACTGTGATTAACTCTGTGGAATTACCGTGATTCTCAGTGTGGTATTACCATGATTCTCACTGTGTAATTACTGTGATTTACTCTGTGGAATTACCGTGATTCTCAGTGCTGAATTAGCATGATCACAAAGTGGAATTACTGTGATTCACTCTGTGGAATTACCGTGATTCACAGTGTGGTATTACCATGATTCTCATTTTGTTATTACAGTGATTCGCACAGTGGAATTACCGTGATTCACACTGTGGAATTGCCGTGATTCGCAGTGTGTTATTACCGTGATTCGCACTGTGGAATTGCCGTGATACTCAGTGTGTAATTACCGTGATTCACACAGTGGAATTACCATGATTCTCAGTGTGTTATTACCGTGATTCACACTGTGGAATTGCCCTGATTCTCAGTGCGTTATTACCGTGATTCGCACGGTGGAATTACCGTGATTCTCAGTGTGTAATTACCGTGATTCGCACTGTGTAATTACTGTGATTTGCTCTGTGGAATTATCCTGATTCTCAGTGTGGGATTTACGTGATTCTGAGTGGAATTACTGTGATTCGCACTTTGGAATTGCCATGATTTGCACTGTGGAATTATCGTAATTCTCAGTGTGTTATTACCGTGATTCGCACTGTGGAATTACTGTGATTCTCAGTTTGTACTGACCTTGATTCACACTGTGGAATTGCCATGAATCGCTCTGTGGAATTACCGTGATAGACACTATGGAATTACCGTGATTCTCAATGTGTTATTACTGTCATACGCACTGTGGAATTACCGTGATACTCAGTGTGTTTTTACCGTGATTCAGACTGTGTAATTACTGTGATTCACTCTGCGGAATTATCTTGATTTTCAGTGTGGTATTACCATGATTCTCATTGTGTAATTACCGTGATTCACTCTGTGGAATTACCGTAATTTTCAGCCTGGTATTACCATGATTCTCACTGTGTCATTACGGTGATTAACTCTGTGGAATTACATGATTCTCAGTGTGGTATTATCACGATTCTCACTGTGTAATTACTGTGATTCACGCTGTGGTATTACCGTTATTCTCAGTGTGGTATTACCATGATTCTCACTGTGTAATTACTCTGATTCACTCTGTGGAATTACCATGATTCTTAGTGTGTTGTTACCGTGATTCACACTGTGGAATTACCATAATACTCACTGTCTAATTGCCGTGATTCACTCTGTGAAATTACCGTGATTCTCAGTGTGGAATTACCATGATTCACAATGTGGAATTACTGTGATTAACTCTGTGGAATTACCGTGATTCTCAGTGTGGTATTACCATGATTCTCACTGTGTAATTACCGTGATTCACTCTGTGGAATTACCGTAATTTTCAGCCTGGTATTACCATGATTCTCACTGTGTCATTACGGTGATTAACTCTGTGGAATTACATGATTCTCACTGTGGTATTATCACGATTCTCACTGTGTAATTACTGTGATTCACGCTGTGGTATTACCGTTATTCTCAGTGTGGTATTACCATGATTCTCACTGTGTAATTACTCTGATTCACTCTGTGGAATTACCATGATTCTTAGTGTGTTGTTACCGTGATTCACACTGTGGAATTACCATAATACTCACTGTGGAATTGCCATGAATCGCTCTGTGGAATTACCGTGATAGACACTATGGAATTACCGTGATTCTCAATGTGTTATTACTGTCATACGCACTGTGGAATTACCGTGATCCTCAGTGTGTTATTACCGTGATTCACACTGCGTAATTACTGTGATTCACTCTGTGGAATTATCTTGAATCTCTGTGTGGTATTACCATGATTCTCACTGTGTAATTACTGTGATTAACTCTGTGGAATTACCGTGATTCTCAGTGTGGAATTACCATGATTCTCAGTTTGGAATTACCATGATTCGCACTGTGGAATACCGTTATTCTCAGTGTGTTATTACCGTTATTCTCACTGTTTAATTACCGTGATTCACACTGTGGTATTACCGTGATTTTCACTGTGGAATTACCGTGATTTAAACTGTGGAATTACCATGATTCACACTGTGGAATTACCATGATTCTCACTGTGTAAATAACGTGATTCACACTGTGGAATTACCGTGATTCTTACAGTGGAATTACCTTGATTCACACTGTGGTATTACCGTGATTCTCTCTGTGGAATTACCGTAATTCACACTCTGTAATTACCATGATTCACACTGTGGTATTTCTGTGATTCGCACTGTGGAAATACCATGATTCACACTCTGTATTTACCGTGATTTGCACTGTGTACTTACCGTGATTCACACTGTGTAAATACCGTGATTCGCACTGTGGAATTAGCGGGATTCTCAGTGTGGAATTATCGTGATTCAAACTGTGGAATTACCGTGATTCACACTTTGGAATTATCGTGATTCACTGTGTGGAATTACCGTGATTTGCTCAGTGGAATTACCATTATTTAACAGTGTGGAATTACCGTGATTCACAGTGTGGGATTACCGTGATTTACACTGTTGTATTACGGTCATTCACATTGTGGAATTACCATGATTCGCACTGTGGAATTACCGTGATTTACACTGTTGAATTACCGTGATTCTCACTGTGTTATTACCGTGATTCGCACTGTGGAATTACCGTGATTCTCAGTGTGTTATTACCATCATTCACACTGTGGGTTTACCGTGATTCTCAGTGTGGTATTACCGTCATTCGCACTATGAAATTGCCATGATTCGCACTGTGAAATTGCCATGATTCGCACTGTGAAATTGCCATGATTCGCACAGTGGAATTGCCATGATTCTCAGCGTGTTATTACCGTGATTCACACTGTGGAATTACCGTGATTCTCAGTGTGTTATTACCGTGATTCGCACTGTGGAATTACCGTGATTCTCAGTGTGTAATTACCGTGTTTCACACTGTGGAATTACCATGATTCTGAGTGTGTTATTACTGTGATGCGCACTGTGCAATTACCGTGAATCGCACTGTGCAATTACTGTGATTCACTCCATGGAATTACCATGATTCTCAGTGTGGGATTAACGAGATTCTGAGTGGAATTTCCGTGATTCGCACTTTCGAATTGCCATCATTTGCACTGTGGAATTATCGTGCTTCTCAGTGTGTTATTACCGTGATTCACACTGTGGAATTACCATGATTCTCACTGTGTAATTACCATGATTCACTCTGTGGAATTACCGTGATTCTCAGCGTGGAATTACCATGATTCACAATGTGGAATTACTGTGATTAACTCTGTGGAATTACCGTGATTCTCAGTGTGGTATTACCATGATTCTCACTGTGTAATTACTGTGATTTATTCTGTGGAATTACCGTGATTCTCAGTGTGGAATTACCATGATTTACAAAGTGGAATTACTGTGATTTTCTGTGTCTTATTACCGTGATTCACACTGTGTAATTGCTGTGATTCTCTCTATGGAATTACCCTGATTCTCAGTGTGGGATTAACGTGATTCTGAGTGGAATTTCCGTGATTCGCACTTTGGAATTGCCATAATACTCACTGTGTAATTGCCGTGATTCACTCTGTGGAATTACCGTGATTCTCAGTGTGGTATTACCATGATTCTCACTGTGTAATTACCGTGATTCACTCTGTGGAATTACCGTGATCCTCAGTGTGGAATTACCATGATTCTCAGTTTGGAATTACGATGATTCGCACTGTGGAATACCGTTATTCTCAGTGTGTTATTACCGTTATTCTCACTGTGTAATTACCGTGATTCACACTGTGGTATTACCGTGATTTTCACTGTGGAATTACCGTGATTTAAACTGTGGAATTACCATGATTCACACTGTGGAATTACCATGATTCTCAGTGTGTGGCTACCGTGATTCACACTGTGGAATTACCATGATTCTCACTGTGTAATTACCTGATTCACTCTGTGGAATTACCGTGATTCTCAGTGTGGAATTACCATGATTCACAATGTGGAATTACTGTGATTAACTCTGTGGAATTACCGTGAATCTCAGTGTGGTATTACCATGATTCTCACTGTGTAATTACTGTGATTTACTCTGTGTAATTACGGTGATTCTCAGTGTGGAATTACCATGATTCTGTGTGTGGTATTACTGTGATTCACACTGTGGAATTACCGTGATTCACACTGTGGAATTGCCGTGATTCACAGTGTGTTATTACCGTGATTCGCACTGTGGAATTACCGTGATTCTCTGTGTGTAATTACCGTGATTCACACTGTGGAATTACCATGATTCTCAGTGTGTTATTGCCGTGATTCACACTGTGGAATTGCCCTGATTCTCAGTGTGTTATTACCGTGATTCGCACTGTGGATTAACCGTGATTATCAGTGTAAAATTACCGTGATTCGCACTGTGTAATTACTGTGATTCACTCTGTGGAATTATCCTGATTCTCATTGTGGGATTAACGTGATTCTTAGTGGAATTACTGTCATTCGCACTTTGGAATTGCCATGATGTGCACTGTGGTATTATCGTAATTCTCAGTATGTTATTACCGTGATTCGCACTGTGGAATTACTGAGATTCTCAGTTTGTACTTACCATGATTCACATTGTGGAATTGCCATGAATCGCTCTGTGGAATTACCGTGATTGACACTATGGAATTACCGTGATTCTCAGTGTGTTATTACTGTCATACGCACTGTGGAATTACCGTGATCCTCAGTGTGTTATTACCGTGATTCACACTGCATAATTACTGTGATTCACTCTGTGGAATTATCTTGAATCTCTGTGTGGTATTACCATGATTCTCACTGTGTAATTACTGTGATTAACTCTGTGGAATTACCGTGATTCTCAGTGTGGTATTACCATGATTCTCAATGTGTAGTTACTGAGATTCACTCTGTGGAATTACCGTGATTCTCAGTATGGATTTACCATGATTCTCAGTGTGGTATCACTGTGATTCCCACTGTGGAATTACCGTGATTCACACTGTGGAATTACCATGATTCACACTGTGTTATTACAGTGATTCGCACAGTGGAATTACCGTGATTCACACTGTGGAATTGCCGTGACTCGCAGTGTGTTATTACCGTGATTCGCACTGTGGAATTGCCGTGATTCTCAGTGTGTAATTTCCGTGATTCACACTGTGGAATTACCATGATTCTCAGTGTGTTATTACCGTGATTCACACTGTGGAATTGCCCTGATTCTCACTGCGTTATTACCGTGATTCGCACGGTGGAATTACCGTGATTCTCAGTGTGTAATTACCGTGATTCGCACTGTGTAATTACTGTGATTCGCTCTGTGGAATTATCCTGATTCTCAGTGTGGGATTAACATGATTCTGAGTGGAATTACTGTGATTCACACTTTGGAATTGCCATGATTTGCACTGTGGAATTATCGTAATTCTCAGTGTGTTATTACCGTGATTCGCACTGTGGAATTACTGTGATTCTCAGTTTGTACTTACCTTGATTCACACTGTGGAATTGCCATGAATCGCTCTGTGGAATTACCGTGATTGACACTATGGAATTACCATGATTCTCAATGTGTTATTAGTGTCATAAGCACTGTGGAATTACCGTGATACTCAGTGTGTTGTTACCGTGATTCACACTGTGTAATTACTGTGATTCACACTGTGGAATTATCTTGATTTTCAGTGTGGTATTACCATGATTCTCACTGTGTAATTACCGTGATTCACTCTGTGGAATTACCGTAATTTTCAGTGTGGTATTACCATGATTCTCACTGTGTAATTACTGTGATTCACTCTGTGGAATTACCGTTATTCTCAGTGTGGTATTACCATGATTCTCACTGTGTAATTACTCTGATTCACTCTGTGGAATTACCATGATTCTTAGTGTGTTGTTACCGTGATTCACACTGTGGAATTACCATAATACTCACTGTGTAATTGCCGTGATTCACTCTGTGGAATTACCGTGATTCTCAGTGTGGTATTACCATGATTCTCACTGTGTAATTACCGTGATTCACTCTGTGGAATTACCGTGATTCTCAGTGTGGAATTACCATGATTCTCTGTTTGGAATTACCATGATTCGCACTGTGGAATACTGTTATCCTCAGTGTGTTATTACCGTTATTCTCACTGTGTAATTACCGTGATTCACACTGTGGTATTACCGTGATTTTCACTGTGCAATTACCGTGATTTAAACTGTGGAATTACCATGATTCACACTGTGGAATTACCGTGATTCTCACTGTGCATATACCGTAATTCACTGTGTGGAATTACCTTGATTCACACTGTGGAATTACCTTGATTCACACTGTGGAAATACAGTGATTCTCACTGTGGAATTACCGTAATTCACACTCTGTAATTACCGTGATTCACACTGAGGAATTACTGTGATTCGCACTGTGGAAATGCCATGATTCACACTCTGTATTTCCCATGATTTGCACTGTGTACTTACCGTGATTCACACTGTGTAAATACCGTGATTCGCACTGTGGAATTACCGGGATTCTCAGTGTGGAATTATCGTGATTCAAACTGTGGAATTACCGTGATTCACACTTTGGAATTATCGTGATTCACTGTGTGGAATTACCGTGATTTGCTCAGTGGAATTACCGTGATTCACAGTGTGGAATTACCGTGATTCACAGTGTGTGATTACCGTGATTTACACTGTTGTATTACGGTCATTCACATTGTGGAATTACCATGAATCGCACTGTGGAATTACCGTGATTCGCACTGTGGAATTACCGTGATTCACACTGTTGAATTAACGTGATTCTCACTGTGTTATTACCTTGATTCGCGCTGTGGAATTACCGTGATTATCAGTGTGGTATTACCATCATTCACACTGTGGGTTTACCGTGATTCTCAGTGTGGAATTACCGTCATTTGCACTATGAAATTGCCATGATTCGCACTGTGAAATTGCCATGATTCGCACTGTGAAATTGCCATGATTCGCACTGTGGAATTGCCGTGATTCTCAGTGTGTTATTACCGTGATTCACACTGTGGAATTACCGTGATTCTCAGTGTGTTATTACCGTGATTCGCACTGTGGAATTACCGTGATTCTCAGTGTGTAATTACCGTGTTTCACATTGTGGAATTACCATGATTCTGAGTGTGTTATTACTGTGATACGCACTGTGCAATTACCGTGAATCGCACTGTGTAATTACTGTGATTCACTCCGTGGAATTACCCTGATTCTAAGTGTGGGATTAACGAGATTCTGAGTGGAATTTCCGTGATTCGCACTTTCGAATTGCCATCATTTGCACTGTGGAATTATCGTGATTCTCAATGTGTTATTACCGTGATTCACATTGTGGAATTACTGCAATTCTCAGTGTGTTATTACCGTGATTCACACTGCGGAATTACCATGATTCTGAGTTTGCACTTACCGTGATTCACACTGTGGAATTGCCATGAATCACACTGTGGAATTACCGTGATTGACACTGTGGAATTACCGTGATTCTCAGTGTGTTATTACCGTGATTCGCACTGTGGAATTACCGTGATACTCAGTGAGTTATTAGCATGATTCACACTGTGTAATTACTGTGATTCACACTGTGTAATTACTGTGATTCACTCTGTGGAATTACTGTGATTCTCAGTGTGGTATTACCATGATTCTCACTGTGTAATTATTGTGATTCACACTGTGGAATTACCGTGATTCTCAGTGTGGTATTACCATGATTCTCACTGTGTAGTTACTGTGATTCACTCTGTGGACTTACCGTGATACTCAGTGTGTTATTACCATGATTCACAAAGTGGAATTATTGTGATTCACTCTGTGGATTTACCTTGATTCTCTATGTGGTATTACCATGATTCCCACTGTGCAATTACTGTGATTCATTCTGTGGAATTACCATTATTCTCAGTGTGGTATTACAATGATTCTCACTGTGTAATTACTCTGATTCACTCTGTGGAATAACCGTGATTCTCAGTGTGGATTACCGTGATTCTCACTGTGTAATTACTGTGATTAACTCCATGGAATTACCGTGATTCACAGTGGGTTCTAACCATGATTCTCACTGTGTAATTACTGTGATTCTCCCTGGGGAATTACCGTGATTCTCGGTGTGGTATTACTGTGATGCGCACCATGTAATTACCGTGATTCTTACTGTGATTTACTCTGTGGAATTACCCTGATTCTCAGTGTGGGAATAACGTGATTCTGAGTGGAATTACTGTGATTCGCATTTTGGAATTGCCATGATTTGAACTGTGGAATTATCATAATTCTCAGTGTGTTATTACCGTAATTCGCACTGTGGAATTACTGTGATTCTCAGTGTGGAATTACCATGATTCACACTGTGGAATTACTGTGATTCACTCTGTGGAAATACTGTGATTCTCAGTGTGGTATTACTCTGCTTCGCAGTGTGGAATTACCGTGATTCTCAGTGCGTTATTACCGTGATTCGCACTGTGGAATTACCGTGATTCTCAGTGTGGTATTACCGTGATTCACACTGTGGAATTACCGTGATTCACACTGTGTAATTACCGTGATTCTCTCTGTGGAATACCGTGATTCTCAGTTTGGTATTACTGTGATTCGCACTGTGGAATTACCGTGTTTCACACTGTGGAATTCCCGTGATTCTCAGTGTGGTATTACCGTGATTCACTCTGTGGAATACCGTGATTCTCAGTGTGGTATTACTGTGATTCGCACTGTGGTATTACCGTGATTCACACTTTGGAATTACCGTGATTATCAGTTTGTTATTACTGTGATTCACACTGTGGAATTACCGTGATTCTCAGTGTGTAATTACCGTGATTCACACTGTGGAATTACCATGATTCTCAGTGTGTTATTACTGTGATGCGCACCCTGTAATTACCGTGATTCACACTCTGTAATTGCTGTGATTCTCTCTGTGGAATTACCCTGATTCTCAGTGTGGGATTAACGTGATTCTGAGTGGAATTTCCGTGATTCGCACTTTGGAATTGCCATGATTTGCACAGTGGAATTATCGTAATTCTCACTGTGGAATTAGTGTAATTCTCAGTGTGTTATTACCGTGATTCACACTGTGGAATTACCATGATTCTCAGTTTGTACTTACCGTGATTAACACTGTGCATTGCCATGAATCACACAGTGGAATTATCGTGATTGACACTGTGGAATTACCGTGATTCTCAGTGTGTTATTACCATGATTAGCACTGTGGAATTACGATGATTCTCACTATGTAATTACCGTGATTCACAGTGTGGTATTACCATGATTCTCACTGTGTAATTACTGTGATTCAATCTGTGCAATTTCCGTGATTCTCAATGTGGTATTACCATGATTCTCACTGTTTAATTACTGTGATTCACTCTGTGGAATTACCGTGATTCTCAGTGTGGAATTACCATGATTCACACTGTGGACTTACCGTGATTCACACTTTAGAATTACCGTGATTCTCAGTGTGGAATTACCGTGATTCTCAGTTTGGAATTACCATGATTCGCACTGTGGAATTACCATTATTCTCAGTGAGTTATTACCGTTAATCTCACTGTGTAATTACCGTGATTCACACTGTGGTATTACCGTGATTTTCACTGTGGAATTACCGTGATTCTCACTGTGGAATTACCATGATTCACACTGTGGTATTACCGTGATTCACACTCTGCAATTACCGTGATACACACTGTGGAATTACTGTCATTCGCACTGTGGAAAATGCCATGATTCACACTCTGTATGTACCGTGATTCACAATGTCTATTTACGTGATTCACACTGTGTAAATACCGTGATTCACACTGTGGAATTACCGTGATTCTCAGTGTGGAATTATCGTGATTCACACTGTGGAATTACCGTAATTCGCTCAGCGGAATTATCGTGTTTCACACTGTGGAATTGCCGTGATTCACACTTTGGAATTACCATGATTCACTGTGTGGAATTACCGTGATTTGCTCAGTGGAATTACCATGATTCTCAGTGTGTTATTACCGTGATTCACACAGTGGAATTACCGTGATTCTCAGTGTGGTATTACCGTGATTCACACTGTGTAATTACCGTGATTCACTCTTTGGAATTACCGTTATTCTCAGTTTGGTATTACTGTGATTCAAACTGTGGAATTACAGTGATTCACCCTTTGGATTTACCGTGAATCTCAGTGTGGTATTACCGTGATTCACACTTTGGAATTTCCGTGATTCTCAGTGTGCAATTACGATGATTCACACTGTGGAATTACTGTGATTCACTCAGTGGAAATACTGTGATTCTCAGTGTGGTATTACTCTGATTCGCACTGTGGAATTACCGTGATTCACACTGTGGAATTACCATGATTCTCAGTGTGGTATTACTCTGATTCGCACTGTGGAATTCCCGTGATTCTCAGTGTGGTATTACCGTGATTCACTCTGTGGAATACCGTGATTCTCAGTGTGGTATTACTGTGATTGGCACTGTGGAATTACCGTGATTCGCACTGTGGAATTCCCGTGATTCTCCGTGTGGTATTACCGTGATTCACACTGTGGAATTACCGTGATTATCAGTTTGTTATTACTGTGATTCACACTGTGGAATTACCATGATTCTCAGTGTGTTATTACTGTGATGCGCACCCTGTAATTACCGTGATTCACACTCTGTAATTGCTGTGATTCTCTCTGTGGAATTACACTGATTCTCAGTTTGGGAATAACGTGATTCTGAGTGGAATTTCCGTGATTCGCACTTTGGAATTGCCATGATTTGCACTGTGGAATTATCGTAATTCTCACTGTGGAATTAGTGTAATTCTCAGTGTGTTATTACCGTGATTCACACTGTGGAATTACCATGATTCTCAGTTTGTACTTACCGTGATTAACACTGTGCAATGCCATGAATCACACAGTGGAATTATCGTGATTGACACTGTGGAATTACCGTGATTCTCAGTGTGTTATTACCATGATTAGCACTGTGGAATTACGATGATTCTCACTATGTAATTACCGTGATTCACAGTGTGGTATTACCATGATTCTCACTGTGTAATTACTGTGATTCAATCTGTGCAATTACCGTGATTCTCATTGTGGTATTACCATGATTCTCACTGTTTAATTACTGTGATTCACCCTGTGGAATTACCGTGATTCTCAGTGTGGAATTACCATGATTCGCACTGTGGACTTACCGTGATTCACACTGTGGAATTACCGTGATTCACACTTTGGAATTACTGTCATTCGCACTGTGGAAAATGCCATGATTCACACACTGTATGTACCTTAATTCACAATGTCTATTTACGTGATTCACACTGTGTAAATACCGTGATTCACACTGTGGAATTACCGTGATTCTCAGTGTGGAATTATCGTGATTCACACTGTGGAATTACCGTAATTCGCTCAGCGGAATTATCGTGTTTCACACTGTGGAATTACCGTGATTCACACTTTGGAATTACCGTGATTCACTGTGTGGAATTACCGTGATTTGCTCAGTGGAAGTACCATGATTCTCAGTGTGTTATTACCGTGATTCACACAGTGGAATTACCGTGATTCTCAGTGTGGTATTACCGTGATTCACACTGTGTAATTACCGTGATTCACTCTTTGGAATTACCGTTATTCTCAGTTTGGTATTACTGTGATCCAAACTGTGGAATTACAGTGATTCACCCTTTGGATTTACCGTGAATCTCAGTGTGGTATTACCGTGATTCACACTTTGGAATTACCGTGATTCTCAGTGTGGAATTACGATGATTCACAGTGTGGAATTACTGTGATTCACTCAGTGGAAATACTGTGATTCTCAGTGTGGTATTACTCTGATTCGCACTGTGGAATTACCGTGATTCACACTGTGGAATTACTGTGATTCTCATTGTGGTATTACTGTGATTCGCACTGTGGAATTCCCGTGATTCTCAGTGTGGTATTACCGTGATTCACTCTGTGGAATACCGTGATTCTCAGTGTGGTATTACTGTGATTCGCACTGTGGAATTACCGTGATTCGCACTGTGGAATTCCCGTGATTCTCAGTGTGGTATTACCGTGATTCACACTGTGGAATTACCGTGATTATCAGTTTGTTATTACTGTGATTCACACTGTGGAATTACCGTGATTCTCAGTGTGTAATTACCGTGATTCACACTGTGGAATTACCATGATTCTCAGTGTGTTATTACTGTGATTCGCACTGTGGAATTACTGTGATTCACACTCTGTAATTGCTGTGATTCTCTCTGTGGAATTACCCTGATTCTCAATGTGGGATTAACATGATTCTGAGTGGAATTTCCGTGATTCGCACTTTGGAATTGCCATGATTTGCACTGTGGAATTATCGTAATTCTCACTGTGGAATTAGTGTAATTCTCAGTGTGTTATTACCGTGATTCACACTGTGGAATTACCATGATTCTCAGTTTGTACTTACCGTGATTAACACTGTGCATTGCCATGAATCACACAGTGGAATTATCGTGATTGACACTGTGGAATTACCGTGATTCTCAGTGTGTTATTACCATGATTAGCACTGTGGAATTACGATGATTCTCACTATGTAATTACCGTGATTCACAGTTTGGTATTACCATGATTCTCACTGTGTAATTACTGTGATTCAATCTGTGCAATTACCGTGATTCTCATTGTGGTATTACCATGATTCTCACTGTTTAATTACTGTGATTCACCCTGTGGAATTACCGTGATTCTCAGTGTGGAATTACCATGATTCGCACTGTGGACTTACCGTGATTCACACTGTGGAATTACCGTGATTCACACTTTGGAATTACTGTCATTCGCACTGTGGAAAATGCCATGATTCACACACTGTATGTACCTTAATTCACAATGTCTATTTACGTGATTCACACTGTGTAAATACCGTGATTCACACTGTGGAATTACCGTGATTCTCAGTGTGGAATTATCGTGATTCACACTGTGGAATTACCGTAATTCGCTCAGCGGAATTATCGTGTTTCACACTGTGGAATTACCGTGATTCACACTTTGGAATTACCGTGATTCACTGTGTGGAATTACCGTGATTTGCTCAGTGGAAGTACCATGATTCTCAGTGTGTTATTACCGTGATTCACACAGTGGAATTACCGTGATTCTCAGTGTGGTATTACCGTGATTCACACTGTGTAATTACCGTGATTCACTCTTTGGAATTACCGTTATTCTCAGTTTGGTATTACTGTGATCCAAACTGTGGAATTACAGTGATTCACCCTTTGGATTTACCGTGAATCTCAGTGTGGTATTACCGTGATTCACACTTTGGAATTACCGTGATTCTCAGTGTGGAATTACGATGATTCACACTGTGGAATTACTGTGATTCACTCAGTGGAAATACTGTGATTCTCAGTGTGGTATTACTCTGATTCGCACTGTGGAATTACCGTGATTCACACTGTGGAATTACTGTGATTCTCATTGTGGTATTACTGTGATTCGCACTGTGGAATTCCCGTGATTCTCAGTGTGGTATTACCGTGATTCACTCTGTGGAATACCGTGATTCTCAGTGTGGTATTACTGTGATTCGCACTGTGGAATTACCGTGATTCGCACTGTGGAATTCCCGTGATTCTCAGTGTGGTATTACCGTGATTCACACTGTGGAATTACCGTGATTATCAGTTTGTTATTACTGTGATTCACACTGTGGAATTACCATGATTCTCAGTGTGTAATTACCGTGATTCACACTGTGGAATTACCATGATTCTCAGTGTGTTATTACTGTGATTCGCACTGTGGAATTACTGTGATTCACACTCTGTAATTGCTGTGATTCTCTCTGTGGAATTACGCTGATTCTCAATGTGGGATTAACGTGATTCTGAGTGGAATTTCCGTGATTCGCACTTTGGAATTGCCATGATTTGCACTGTGGAATTATCGTAATTCTCACTGTGGAATTAGTGTAATTCTCAGTGTGTTATTACCGTGATTCACACTGTGGAATTACCATGATTCTCAGTTTGTACTTACCGTGATTAACACTGTGCATTGCCATGAATCACACAGTGGAATTATCGTGATTGACACTGTGGAATTACCGTGATTCTCAGTGTGTTATTACCATGATTAGCACTGTGGAATTACGATGATTCTCACTATGTAATTACCGTGATTCACAGTTTGGTATTACCATGATTCTCACTGTGTAATTACTGTGATTCAATCTGTGCAATTACCGTGATTCTCAATGTGGTATTACCATGATTCTCACTGTTTAATTACTGTGATTCACCCTGTGGAATTACCGTGATTCTCAGTGTGGAATTACCATGATTCACACTGTGGACTTACCATGATTCACACTGTGGAATTACCGTGATTCACACTTTGGAATTACCGTGATTCTCAGTGTGGAATTACCGTGATTCTCAGTTTGGAATTACCATGATTCGCACTGTGGAATTACCATTATTCTCAGTGTGTTATTACCGTTAATCTCACTGTGTAATTACCGTGATTCACACTGTGGTGTTACCGTGATTTTCACTGTGGAATTACCATGATTCTCACTGTGGAATTACCATGATTCACACTGTGGTATTACCGTGATTCACACTCTGTAATTACCGTGATTCACACTGTGGAATTACTGTCATTCGCACTGTGGAAAATGCCATGATTCAAACTCTGTATTTACTGTGATTCACAATGTCTATTTACCGTGATTCACACTGTGTAAATACCGTGATTCACACTGTGGAATTACCGTGATTCACACTGTGGAATTACCGTAATTCGCTCAGCGGAATTATCGTGTTTCACACTGTGGAATTACCGTGATTCACACTTTGGAATTACCTTGATTCACTGTGTGGAATTACCATGATTTGCTCAGTGGAATTACCGTGATTCACAGTGTGGGTTTACCATGATTCACACTGTGGTATTACCGTGATTCACACTGTGGAATTACCATGATTTATAGTGTGAAATTGCCATGATTCGCACTGTGAAATTGCCATGATTCTCACTGTGGAATTACCGTGATACTCACTGTGTTATTACCGTGATTAACTTTGTCGAATTACCATGATTCTCAGTGTGTTATTACCGTGCTTCGCACTGTGGAATTACCATGATTCTCAGTGTGTAATTACCGTGATTCACACTGTGGAATTACCATGATTCTCAGTATGTTATTAGTGTGATGCGCACTGTGTAATTACCGTGATTCGCACTGCGTAATTACTATGATTCACTCCATGCAATTACCCTGATTCTCAGTGTGGGATTAACGTGATTCTGAGTGGAATTTCCGTGATTCGCACTTTGGAATTGCCATGATTTGCACTGTGGAATTATCGTGATTCTCAGTGTGTTATTACCGTGATTCACACTGTGGAATTACTGTAATTCTCAGTGTGTCATTACCGTGATTCACACTGTGGAATTACCATGATTCTCAGTTTGTACTTACCGTGATTCACACTGTGGAATTGAAATGAATCACACTGTGGAATTACCGTGATTGACACTGTGGAATTACCGTGATTCTCAGTGTATTATTACCGTGATTCGCACTGTGGAATTACCGTGATACTCAGTGTGTTATTACCACGACTCACACTGTGTAATTACTGTGATTCACTCTGTGGAATTACCTTGATTCTCAGTGTGGTATTACCACGATTCTCACTCTGCACTTACTGTGATTCACTCTGTGGAATTACTGTTATTCTCAGTGTGGTATTACCATGATTCTCAGTGTGTTGTTACCGTGATTCACACTGTGGAATTACGATGATTCTCACTGTGTAATTACCGTGATTCACTCTGTGGAATTACCGTGATTCTCAGTGTGGTATTACCATGATTCTCACTGTGTAATTATGTGATTCGCACTGTGGCATTACCGTGATACTCAGTGTGTTATTACCATGATTCACAAAGTGGAATTATTGTGATTCACTCTGTGGAATTACCTTGATTCTCTATGTGGTATTACCATGATTCCCACTGTGCAATTACTGTGATTCATTCTGTGGAATTACCATTATTCTCAGTGTGGTATTACAATGATTCTCACTGTGTAATTACTCTGATTCACTCTGTGGAATAACCGTGATTCTCAGTGTGGATTCCCGTGATTCTCACTGTGTAATTACTGTGATTAACTCCATGGAATTACCGTGATTCACAGTGGGTTATAACCATGATTCTCACTGTTTAATTACTGTGATTCTCCCTGGGGAATTACCATGATTCTTACTGTGATTTACTCTGTGGAATTACCCTGATTCTCAGTGTGGAAATAACGTGATTCTGAGTGGAATTACTGTGATTCGCATTTTGGAATTGCCATGATTTGAACTGTGGAATTATCATAATTCTCAGTGTGTTATTACCGTAATTCGCACTGTGGAATTACTGTGATTCTCAGTGTGGAATTACCATGATTCACATTGTGGAATTACTGTGATTCACTCTGTGGAAATACTGTGATTCTCAGTGTGGTATTACTCTGCTTCGCAGTGTGGAATTACCGTGATTCACACTGAGGAATTACCATGATTCTCAGTGCGTTATTACTGTGATTCGCACTGTGGAATTACCGTGATTCACACTGTGGAATTACCATGATTCTCAGTGTGGTATTACCGTGATTCACACTGTGGAATTACTATGATTCTCAGTGTGTTATTACCGTGATTCACACTGTGGAATTACCGTGATTCACACTTTGGAATTACCGTGATTCTCAGTGTGGAATTACCGTGATTCTCAGTTTGGAATTATCATGATTCGCACTGTGGAATTACCATTATTCTCAGTGTGTTATTACCGTTAATCTCACTGTGTAATTACCGTGATTCACACTGTGGTGTTACCGTGATTTTCACTGTGGAATTACCATGATTCTCACTGTGGAATTACCATGATTCACACTGTGGTATTACCGTGATTCACACTCTGTAATTACCGTGATTCACACTGTGGAATTACTGTCATTCGCACTGTGGAAAATGCCATGATTCACACTCTGTATTTACTGTGATTCACAATGTCTATTTACCGTGATTCACACTGTGTAAATACCGTGATTCACACTGTGGAATTACCGTGATTCACACTGTGGAATTACCGTAATTCGCTCAGCGGAATTATCGTGTTTCACACTGTGGAATTACCGTGATTCACACTTTGGAATTACCTTGATTCACTGCGTGGAATTACCATGATTTGCTCAGTGGAATTACCGTGATTCACAGTGTGGGATTACCATGATTCACACTGTGGTATTACCGTGATTCACACTGTGGAATTACCATGATTCATAGTGTGAAATTGCCATGATTCGCACTGTGAAATTGCCATGATTCTCACTGTGGAATTACCGTGATACTCACTGTGTTATTACCGTGATTAACTTTGTCGAATTACCATGATTCTCAGTGTGTTATTACCGTGCTTCGCACTGTGGAATTACCATGATTCTCAGTGTGTAATTACCGTGATTCACACTGTGGAATTACCATGATTCTCAGTATGTTATTACTGTGATGCGCACTGTGTAATTACCGTGATTTGCACTGCGTAATTACTATGATTCACTCCATGCAATTACCCTGATTCTCAGTGTGGGATTAACGTGATTCTGAGTGGAATTTCCGTGATTCGCACTTTGGAATTGCCATGATTTGCACTGTGGAATTATCGTGATTCTCAGTGTGTTATTACCGTGATTCACACTGTGGAATTACTGTAATTCTCAGTGTGTCATTACCGTGATTCACACTGTGGAATTACCATGATTCTCAGTTTGTACTTACCGTGATTCACACTGTGGAATTGAAATGAATCACACTGTGGAATTACCGTGATTGACACTGTGGAATTACCGTGATTCTCAGTGTGTTATTACCGTTAATCTCACTGTGTAATTACCGTGATTCACACTGTGGTGTTACCGTGATTTTCACTGTGGAATTACCATGATTCTCACTGTGGAATTACCATGATTCACACTGTGGTATTACCGTGATTCACACTCTGTAATTACCGTGATTCACACTGTGGAATTACTGTCATTGGCACTGTGGAAAATGCCATGATTCACACTCTGTATTTACTGTGATTCACAATGTCTATTTACCGTGATTCACACTGTGTAAATACCGTGATTCACACTGTGGAATTACCGTGATTCACACTGTGGAATTACCGTAATTCGCTCAGCGGAATTATCGTGTTTCACACTGTGGAATTACCGTGATTCACACTTTGGAATTACCTTGATTCACTGCGTGGAATTACCATGATTTGCTCAGTGGAATTACCGTGATTCACAGTGTGGGATTACCATGATTCACACTGTGGTATTACCGTGATTCACACTGTGGAATTACCATGATTCATAGTGTGAAATTGCCATGATTCGCACTGTGAAATTGCCATGATTCTCACTGTGGAATTACCGTGATACTCACTGTGTTATTACCGTGATTAACTTTGTCGAATTACCATGATTCTCAGTGTGTTATTACCGTGCTTCGCACTGTGGAATTACCATGATTCTCAGTGTGTAATTACCGTGATTCACACTGTGGAATTACCATGATTCTCAGTATGTTATTACTGTGATGCGCACTGTGTAATTACCGTGATTTGCACTGCGTAATTACTATGATTCACTCCATGCAATTACCCTGATTCTCAGTGTGGGATTAACGTGATTCTGAGTGGAATTTCCGTGATTCGCACTTTGGAATTGCCATGATTTGCACTGTGGAATTATCGTGATTCTCAGTGTGTTATTACCGTGATTCACACTGTGGAATTACTGTAATTCTCAGTGTGTCATTACCGTGATTCACACTGTGGAATTACCATGATTCTCAGTTTGTACTTACCGTGATTCACACTGTGGAATTGAAATGAATCACACTGTGGAATTACCGTGATTGACACTGTGGAATTACCGTGATTCTCAGTGTGTTATTACCGTGATTCGCACTGTGGAATTACCGTGATACTCAATGTGTTATTACCACGACTCACACTGTGTAATTACTGTGATTCACTCTGTGGAATTACCTTGATTCTCAGTGTGGTATTACCACGATTCTCACTCTGCACTTACTGTGATTCACTCTGTGGAATTACTGTTATTCCCAGTGTGGTATTACCATGATTCTCAGTGTGTTGTTACCGTGATTCACACTGTGGAATTACGATGATTCTCACTGTGTAATTACCGTGATTCACTCTGTGGAATTACCGTAAATCTCAGTGTGGTATTCCCATGATTCTCACTGTGTAATTATGTGATTCGCACTGTGGCATTACCGTGATACTCAGTGTGTTATTACCATGATTCACAAAGTGGAATTATTGTGATTCACTCTGTGGATTTACCTTGATTCTCTATGTGGTATTACCATGATTCCCACTGTGCAATTACTGTGATTCATTCTGTGGAATTACCATTATTCTCAGTGTGGTATTACAATGATTCTCACTGTGTAATTACTCTGATTCACTCTGTGGAATAACCGTGATTCTCAGTGTGGATTACCGTGATTCTCACTGTGTAATTACTGTGATTAACTCCATGGAATTACCGTGATTCACAGTGGGTTCTAACCATGATTCTCACTGTGTAATTACTGTGATTCTCCCTGGGGAATTACCGTGATTCTCGGTGTGGTATTACTGTGATGCGCACCATGTAATTACCGTGATTCTTACTGTGATTTACTCTGTGGAATTACCCTGATTCTCAGTGTGGGAATAACGTGATTCTGAGTGGAATTACTGTGATTCGCATTTTGGAATTGCCATGATTTGAACTGTGGAATTATCATAATTCTCAGTGTGTTATTACCGTAATTCGCACTGTGGAATTACTGTGATTCTCAGTGTGGAATTACCATGATTCACACTGTGGAATTACTGTGATTCACTCTGTGGAAATACTGTGATTCTCAGTGTGGTATTACTCTGCTTCGCAGTGTGGAATTACCGTGATTCTCAGTGCGTTATTACCGTGATTCGCACTGTGGAATTACCGTGATTCTCAGTGTGGTATTACCGTGATTCACACTGTGGAATTACCGTGATTCACACTGTGTAATTACCGTGATTCTCTCTGTGGAATACCGTGATTCTCAGTTTGGTATTACTGTGATTCGCACTGTGGAATTACCGTGTTTCACACTGTGGAATTCCCGTGATTCTCAGTGTGGTATTACCGTGATTCACTCTGTGGAATACCGTGATTCTCAGTGTGGTATTACTGTGATTCGCACTGTGGTATTACCGTGATTCACACTTTGGAATTACCGTGATTATCAGTTTGTTATTACTGTGATTCACACTGTGGAATTACCGTGATTCTCAGTGTGTAATTACCGTGATTCACACTGTGGAATTACCATGATTCTCAGTGTGTTATTACTGTGATGCGCACCCTGTAATTACCGTGATTCACACTCTGTAATTGCTGTGATTCTCTCTGTGGAATTACCCTGATTCTCAGTGTGGGATTAACGTGATTCTGAGTGGAATTTCCGTGATTCGCACTTTGGAATTGCCATGATTTGCACAGTGGAATTATCGTAATTCTCACTGTGGAATTAGTGTAATTCTCAGTGTGTTATTACCGTGATTCACACTGTGGAATTACCATGATTCTCAGTTTGTACTTACCGTGATTAACACTGTGCATTGCCATGAATCACACAGTGGAATTATCGTGATTGACACTGTGGAATTACCGTGATTCTCAGTGTGTTATTACCATGATTAGCACTGTGGAATTACGATGATTCTCACTATGTAATTACCGTGATTCACAGTGTGGTATTACCATGATTCTCACTGTGTAATTACTGTGATTCAATCTGTGCAATTTCCGTGATTCTCAATGTGGTATTACCATGATTCTCACTGTGGACTTACCGTGATTCACACTTTAGAATTACCGTGATTCTCAGTGTGGAATTACCGTGATTCTCAGTTTGGAATTACCACGATTCGCACTGTGGAATTACCATTATTCTCAGTGAGTTATTACCGTTAATCTCACTGTGTAATTACCGTGATTCACACTGTGGTATTACCGTGATTTTCACTGTGGAATTACCGTGATTCTCACTGTGGAATTACCATGATTCACACTGTGGTATTACCGTGATTCACACTCTGCAATTACCGTGATTCACACTGTGGAATTACTGTCATTCGCACTGTGGAAAATGCCATGATTCACACTCTGTATGTACCGTGATTCACAATGTCTATTTACGTGATTCACACTGTGTAAATACCGTGATTCACACTGTGGAATTACCGTGATTCTCAGTGTGGAATTATCGTGATTCACACTGTGGAATTACCGTAATTCGCTCAGCGGAATTATCGTGTTTCACACTGTGGAATTGCCGTGATTCACACTTTGGAATTACCATGATTCACTGTGTGGAATTACCGTGATTTGCTCAGTGGAATTACCATGATTCTCAGTGTGTTATTACCGTGATTCACACAGTGGAATTACCGTGATTCTCAGTGTGGTATTACCGTGATTCACACTGTGTAATTACCGTGATTCACTCTTTGGAATTACCGTTATTCTCAGTTTGGTATTACTGTGATTCAAACTGTGGAATTACAGTGATTCACCCTTTGGATTTACCGTGAATCTCAGTGTGGTATTACCGTGATTCACACTTTGGAATTTCCGTGATTCTCAGTGTGCAATTACGATGATTCACACTGTGGAATTACTGTGATTCACTCAGTGGAAATACTGTGATTCTCAGTGTGGTATTACTCTGATTCGCACTGTGGAATTACCGTGATTCACACTGTGGAATTACCATGATTCTCAGTGTGGTATTACTCTGATTCGCACTGTGGAATTCCCGTGATTCTCAGTGTGGTATTACCGTGATTCACTCTGTGGAATACCGTGATTCTCAGTGTGGTATTACTGTGATTGGCACTGTGGAATTACCGTGATTCGCACTGTGGAATTCCCGTGATTCTCCGTGTGGTATTACCGTGATTCACACTGTGGAATTACCGTGATTATCAGTTTGTTATTACTGTGATTCACACTGTGGAATTACCATGATTCTCAGTGTGTTATTACTGTGATGCGCACCCTGTAATTACCGTGATTCACACTCTGTAATTGCTGTGATTCTCTCTGTGGAATTACACTGATTCTCAGTTTGGGAATAACGTGATTCTGAGTGGAATTTCCGTGATTCGCACTTTGGAATTGCCATGATTTGCACTGTGGAATTATCGTAATTCTCACTGTGGAATTAGTGTAATTCTCAGTGTGTTATTACCGTGATTCACACTGTGGAATTACCATGATTCTCAGTTTGTACTTACCGTGATTAACACTGTGCAATGCCATGAATCACACAGTGGAATTATCGTGATTGACACTGTGGAATTACCGTGATTCTCAGTGTGTTATTACCATGATTAGCACTGTGGAATTACGATGATTCTCACTATGTAATTACAGTGATTCACAGTGTGGTATTACCATGATTCTCACTGTGTAATTACTGTGATTCAATCTGTGCAATTACCGTGATTCTCATTGTGGTATTACCATGATTCTCACTGTTTAATTACTGTGATTCACCCTGTGGAATTACCGTGATTCTCAGTGTGGAATTACCATGATTCGCACTGTGGACTTACCGTGATTCGCACTGTGGACTTACCGTGATTCACACTGTGGAATTACCGTGATTCACACTTTGGAATTACTGTCATTCGCACTGTGGAAAATGCCATGATTCACACACTGTATGTACCTTAATTCACAATGTCTATTTACGTGATTCACACTGTGTAAATACCGTGATTCACACTGTGGAATTACCGTGATTCTCAGTGTGGAATTATCGTGATTCACACTGTGGAATTACCGTAATTCGCTCAGCGGAATTATCGTGTTTCACACTGTGGAATTACCGTGATTCACACTTTGGAATTACCGTGATTCACTGTGTGGAATTACCGTGATTTGCTCAGTGGAAGTACCATGATTCTCAGTGTGTTATTACCGTGATTCACACAGTGGAATTACCGTGATTCACACTGTGGAATTACCATGATTCTCAGTGTGGTATTACCGTGATTCACACTGTGGAATTACTATGATTCTCAGTGTGTTATTACCGTGATTCACACTGTGGAATTACCGTGATTCACACTTTGGAATTACCGTGATTCTCAGTGTGGAATTACCGTGATTCTCAGTTTGGAATTATCATGATTCGCACTGTGGAATTACCATTATTCTCAGTGTGTTATTACCGTTAATCTCACTGTGTAATTACCGTGATTCACACTGTGGTGTTACCGTGATTTTCACTGTGGAATTACCATGATTCTCACTGTGGAATTACCATGATTCACACTGTGGTATTACCGTGATTCACACTCTGTAATTACCGTGATTCACACTGTGGAATTACTGTCATTCGCACTGTGGAAAATGCCATGATTCACACTCTGTATTTACTGTGATTCACAATGTCTATTTACCGTGATTCACACTGTGTAAATACCGTGATTCACACTGTGGAATTACCGTGATTCACACTGTGGAATTACCGTAATTCGCTCAGCGGAATTATCGTGTTTCACACTGTGGAATTACCGTGATTCACACTTTGGAATTACCTTGATTCACTGCGTGGAATTACCATGATTTGCTCAGTGGAATTACCGTGATTCACAGTGTGGGATTACCATGATTCACACTGTGGTATTACCGTGATTCACACTGTGGAATTACCATGATTCATAGTGTGAAATTGCCATGATTCGCACTGTGAAATTGCCATGATTCTCACTGTGGAATTACCGTGATACTCACTGTGTTATTACCGTGATTAACTTTGTCGAATTACCATGATTCTCAGTGTGTTATTACCGTGCTTCGCCTGTGGAATTACCATGATTCTCAGTGTGTAATTACCGTGATTCACACTGTGGAATTACCATGATTCTCAGTATGTTATTACTGTGATGCGCACTGTGTAATTACCGTGATTTGCACTGCGTAATTACTATGATTCACTCCATGCAATTACCCTGATTCTCAGTGTGGGATTAACGTGATTCTGAGTGGAATTTCCGTGATTCGCACTTTGGAATTGCCATGATTTGCACTGTGGAATTATCGTGATTCTCAGTGTGTTATTACCGTGATTCACACTGTGGAATTACTGTAATTCTCAGTGTGTCATTACCGTGATTCACACTGTGGAATTACCATGATTCTCAGTTTGTACTTACCGTGATTCACACTGTGGAATTGAAATGAATCACACTGTGGAATTACCGTGATTGACACTGTGGAATTACCGTGATTCTCAGTGTGTTATTACCGTGATTCGCACTGTGGAATTACCGTGATACTCAATGTGTTATTACCACGACTCACACTGTGTAATTACTGTGATTCACTCTGTGGAATTACCTTGATTCTCAGTGTGGTATTACCACGATTCTCACTCTGCACTTACTGTGATTCACTCTGTGGAATTACTGTTATTCCCAGTGTGGTATTACCATGATTCTCAGTGTGTTGTTACCGTGATTCACACTGTGGAATTACGATGATTCTCACTGTGTAATTACCGTGATTCACTCTGTGGAATTACCGTAAATCTCAGTGTGGTATTCCCATGATTCTCACTGTGTAATTATGTGATTCGCACTGTGGCATTACCGTGATACTCAGTGTGTTATTACCATGATTCACAAAGTGGAATTATTGTGATTCACTCTGTGGATTTACCTTGATTCTCTATGTGGTATTACCATGATTCCCACTGTGCAATTACTGTGATTCATTCTGTGGAATTACCATTATTCTCAGTGTGGTATTACAATGATTCTCACTGTGTAATTACTCTGATTCACTCTGTGGAATAACCGTGATTCTCAGTGTGGATTACCGTGATTCTCACTGTGTAATTACTGTGATTAACTCCATGGAATTACCGTGATTCACAGTGGGTTCTAACCATGATTCTCACTGTGTAATTACTGTGATTCTCCCTGGGGAATTACCGTGATTCTCGGTGTGGTATTACTGTGATGCGCACCATGTAATTACCGTGATTCTTACTGTGATTTACTCTGTGGAATTACCCTGATTCTCAGTGTGGGAATAACGTGATTCTGAGTGGAATTACTGTGATTCGCATTTTGGAATTGCCATGATTTGAACTGTGGAATTATCATAATTCTCAGTGTGTTATTACCGTAATTCGCACTGTGGAATTACTGTGATTCTCAGTGTGGAATTACCATGATTCACACTGTGGAATTACTGTGATTCACTCTGTGGAAATACTGTGATTCTCAGTGTGGTATTACTCTGCTTCGCAGTGTGGAATTACCGTGATTCTCAGTGCGTTATTACCGTGATTCGCACTGTGGAATTACCGTGATTCTCAGTGTGGTATTACCGTGATTCACACTGTGGAATTACCGTGATTCACACTGTGTAATTACCGTGATTCTCTCTGTGGAATACCGTGATTCTCAGTTTGGTATTACTGTGATTCGCACTGTGGAATTACCGTGTTTCACACTGTGGAATTCCCGTGATTCTCAGTGTGGTATTACCGTGATTCACTCTGTGGAATACCGTGATTCTCAGTGTGGTATTACTGTGATTCGCACTGTGGTATTACCGTGATTCACACTTTGGAATTACCGTGATTATCAGTTTGTTATTACTGTGATTCACACTGTGGAATTACCGTGATTCTCAGTGTGTAATTACCGTGATTCACACTGTGGAATTACCATGATTCTCAGTGTGTTATTACTGTGATGCGCACCCTGTAATTACCGTGATTCACACTCTGTAATTGCTGTGATTCTCTCTGTGGAATTACCCTGATTCTCAGTGTGGGATTAACGTGATTCTGAGTGGAATTTCCGTGATTCGCACTTTGGAATTGCCATGATTTGCACAGTGGAATTATCGTAATTCTCACTGTGGAATTAGTGTAATTCTCAGTGTGTTATTACCGTGATTCACACTGTGGAATTACCATGATTCTCAGTTTGTACTTACCGTGATTAACACTGTGCATTGCCATGAATCACACAGTGGAATTATCGTGATTGACACTGTGGAATTACCGTGATTCTCAGTGTGTTATTACCATGATTAGCACTGTGGAATTACGATGATTCTCACTATGTAATTACCGTGATTCACAGTGTGGTATTACCATGATTCTCACTGTGTAATTACTGTGATTCAATCTGTGCAATTTCCGTGATTCTCAATGTGGCATTACCATGATTCTCACTGTTTAATTACTGTGATTCACTCTGTGGAATTACCGTGATTCTCAGTGTGGAATTACCATGATTCACACTGTGGACTTACCGTGATTCACACTTTAGAATTACCGTGATTCTCAGTGTGGAATTACCGTGATTCTCAGTTTGGAATTACCACGATTCGCACTGTGGAATTACCATTATTCTCAGTGAGTTATTACCGTTAATCTCACTGTGTAATTACCGTGATTCACACTGTGGTATTACCGTGATTTTCACTGTGGAATTACCGTGATTCTCACTGTGGAATTACCATGATTCACACTGTGGTATTACCGTGATTCACACTCTGCAATTACCGTGATTCACACTGTGGAATTACTGTCATTCGCACTGTGGAAAATGCCATGATTCACACTCTGTATGTACCGTGATTCACAATGTCTATTTACGTGATTCACACTGTGTAAATACCGTGATTCACACTGTGGAATTACCGTGATTCTCAGTGTGGAATTATCGTGATTCACACTGTGGAATTACCGTAATTCGCTCAGCGGAATTATCGTGTTTCACACTGTGGAATTGCCGTGATTCACACTTTGGAATTACCATGATTCACTGTGTGGAATTACCGTGATTTGCTCAGTGGAATTACCATGATTCTCAGTGTGTTATTACCGTGATTCACACGGTGGAATTACCGTGATTCTCAGTGTGGTATTACCGTGATTCACACTGTGTAATTACCGTGATTCACTCTTTGGAATTACCGTTATTCTCAGTTTGGTATTACTGTGATTCAAACTGTGGAATTACAGTGATTCACCCTTTGGATTTACCGTGAATCTCAGTGTGGTATTACCGTGATTCACACTTTGGAATTTCCGTGATTCTCAGTGTGCAATTACGATGATTCACACTGTGGAATTACTGTGATTCACTCAGTGGAAATACTGTGATTCTCAGTGTGGTATTACTCTGATTCGCACTGTGGAATTACCGTGATTCACACTGTGGAATTACCATGATTCTCAGTGTGGTATTACTCTGATTCGCACTGTGGAATTCCCGTGATTCTCAGTGTGGTATTACCGTGATTCACTCTGTGGAATACCGTGATTCTCAGTGTGGTATTACTGTGATTGGCACTGTGGAATTACCGTGATTCGCACTGTGGAATTCCCGTGATTCTCCGTGTGGTATTACCGTGATTCACACTGTGGAATTACCGTGATTATCAGTTTGTTATTACTGTGATTCACACTGTGGAATTACCATGATTCTCAGTGTGTTATTACTGTGATGCGCACCCTGTAATTACCGTGATTCACACTCTGTAATTGCTGTGATTCTCTCTGTGGAATTACACTGAATCTCAGTTTGGGAATAACGTGATTCTGAGTGGAATTTCCGTGATTCGCACTTTGGAATTGCCATGATTTGCACTGTGGAATTATCGTAATTCTCACTGTGGAATTAGTGTAATTCTCAGTGTGTTATTACCGTGATTCACACTGTGGAATTACCATGATTCTCAGTTTGTACTTACCGTGATTAACACTGTGCAATGCCATGAATCACACAGTGGAATTATCGTGATTGACACTGTGGAATTACCGTGATTCTCAGTGTGTTATTACCATGATTAGCACTGTGGAATTACGATGATTCTCACTATGTAATTACAGTGATTCACAGTGTGGTATTACCATGATTCTCACTGTGTAATTACTGTGATTCAATCTGTGCAATTACCGTGATTCTCATTGTGGTATTACCATGATTCTCACTGTTTAATTACTGTGATTCACCCTGTGGAATTACCGTGATTCACACTGTGGAATTACCGTGATTCACACTTTGGAATTACTGTCATTCGCACTGTGGAAAATGCCATGATTCACACACTGTATGTACCTTAATTCACAATGTCTATTTACGTGATTCACACTGTGTAAATACCGTGATTCACACTGTGGAATTACCGTGATTCTCAGTGTGGAATTATCGTGATTCACACTGTGGAATTACCGTAATTCGCTCAGCGGAATTATCGTGTTTCACACTGTGGAATTACCGTGATTCACACTTTGGAATTACCGTGATTCACTGTGTGGAATTACCGTGATTTGCTCAGTGGAAGTACCATGATTCTCAGTGTGTTATTACCGTGATTCACACAGTGGAATTACCGTGATTCTCAGTGTGGTATTACCGTGATTCACACTGTGTAATTACCGTGATTCACTCTTTGGAATTACCGTTATTCTCAGTTTGGTATTACTGTGATCCAAACTGTGGAATTACAGTGATTCACCCTTTGGATTTACCGTGAATCTCAGTGTGGTATTACCGTGATTCACACTTTGGAATTACCGTGATTCTCAGTGTGGAATTACGATGATTCACAGTGTGGAATTACTGTGATTCACTCAGTGGAAATACTGTGATTCTCAGTGTGGTATTACTCTGATTCGCACTGTGGAATTACCGTGATTCACACTGTGGAATTACTGTGATTCTCATTGTGGTATTACTGTGATTCGCACTGTGGAATTCCCGTGATTCTCAGTGTGGTATTACCGTGATTCACTCTGTGGAATACCGTGATTCTCAGTGTGGTATTACTGTGATTCGCACTGTGGAATTACCGTGATTCGCACTGTGGAATTCCCGTGATTCTCAGTGTGGTATTACCGTGATTCACACTGTGGAATTACCGTGATTATCAGTTTGTTATTACTGTGATTCACACTGTGGAATTACCGTGATTCTCAGTGTGTAATTACCGTGATTCACACTGTGGAATTACCATGATTCTCAGTGTGTTATTACTGTGATTCGCACTGTGGAATTACTGTGATTCACACTCTGTAATTGCTGTGATTCTCTCTGTGGAATTACCCTGATTCTCAATGTGGGATTAACGTGATTCTGAGTGGAATTTCCGTGATTCGCACTTTGGAATTGCCATGATTTGCACTGTGGAATTATCGTAATTCTCACTGTGGAATTAGTGTAATTCTCAGTGTGTTATTTACCGTGATTCACACTGTGGAATTACCATGATTCTCAGTTTGTACTTAACGTGATTAACACTGTGCATTGCCATGAATCACACAGTGGAATTATCGTGATTGACACTGTGGAATTACCGTGATTCTCAGTGTGTTATTACCATGATTAGCACTGTGGAATTACGATGATTCTCACTATGTAATTACCGTGATTCACAGTTTGGTATTACCATGATTCTCACTGTGTAATTACTGTGATTCAATCTGTGCAATTACCGTGATTCTCATTGTGGTATTACCATGATTCTCACTGTTTAATTACTGTGATTCACCCTGTGGAATTACCGTGATTCTCAGTGTGGAATTACCATGATTCACACTGTGGACTTACCGTGATTCACAGTGTGGAATTACCGTGATTCACACTTTGGAATTACTGTCATTCGCACTGTGGAAAATGCCATGATTCACACACTGTATGTACCTTAATTCACAATGTCTATTTACGTGATTCACACTGTGTAAATACCGTGATTCACACTGTGGAATTACCGTGATTCTCAGTGTGGAATTATCGTGATTCACACTGTGGAATTACCGTAATTCGCTCAGCGGAATTATCGTGTTTCACACTGTGGAATTACCGTGATTCACACTTTGGAATTACCGTGATTCACTGTGTGGGAATTACCGTGATTTGCTCAGTGGAAGTACCATGATTCTCAGTGTGTTATTACCGTGATTCACACAGTGCAATTACCGTGATTCTCAGTGTGGTATTACCGTGATTCACACTGTGTAATTACCGTGATTCACTCTTTGGAATTACCGTTATTCTCAGTTTGGTATTACTGTGATCCAAACTGTGGAATTACAGTGATTCACCCTTTGGATTTACCGTGAATCTCAGTGTGGTATTACCGTGATTCACACTTTGGAATTACCGTGATTCTCAGTGTGTAATTACGATGATTCACACTGTGGAATTACTGTGATTCACTCAGTGGAAATACTGTGATTCTCAGTGTGGTATTACTCTGATTCGCACTGTGGTATTACCGTGATTCACACTGTGGAATTACTGTGATTCTCATTGTGGTATTACTGTGATTCGCACTGTGGAATTCCCGTGATTCTCAGTGTGGTATTACCGTGATTCACTCTGTGGAATACCGTGATTCTCAGTGTGGTATTACTGTGATTCGCACTGTGGAATTACCGTGATTCGCACTGTGGAATTCCCGTGATTCTCAGTGTGGTATTACCGTGATTCACACTGTGGAATTACCGTGATTATCAGTTTGTTATTACTGTGATTCACACTGTGGAATTACCGTGATTCTCAGTGTGTAATTACCGTGATTCACACTGTGGAATTACCATGATTCTCAGTGTGTTATTACTGTGATTCGCACTGTGGAATTACTGTGATTCACACTCTGTAATTGCTGTGATTCTCTCTGTGGAATTACCCTGATTCTCAATGTGGGATTAACGTGATTCTGAGTGGAATTTCCGTGATTCGCACTTTGGAATTGCCATGATTTGCACTGTGGAATTATCGTAATTCTCACTGTGGAATTAGTGTAATTCTCAGTGTGTTATTACCGTGATTCACACTGTGGAATTACCATGATTCTCAGTTTGTACTTACCGTGATTAACACTGTGCATTGCCATGAATCACACAGTGGAATTATCGTGATTGACACTGTGGAATTACCGTGATTCTCAGTGTGTTATTACCATGATTAGCACTGTGGAATTACGATGATTCTCACTATGTAATTACCGTGATTCACAGTTTGGTATTACCATGATTCTCACTGTGTAATTACTGTGATTCAATCTGTGCAATTACCGTGATTCTCAATGTGGTATTACCATGATTCTCACTGTTTAATTACTGTGATTCACCCTGTGGAATTACCGTGATTCTCAGTGTGGAATTACCATGATTCACACTGTGGACTTACCATGATTCACACTGTGGAATTACCGTGATTCACACTTTGGAATTACCGTGATTCTCAGTGTGGAATTACCGTGATTCTCAGTTTGGAATTACCATGATTCGCACTGTGGAATTACCATTATTCTCAGTGTGTTATTACCGTTAATCTCACTGTGTAATTACCGTGATTCACACTGTGGTGTTACCGTGATTTTTCACTGTGGAATTACCATGATTCTCACTGTGGAATTACCATGATTCACACTGTGGTATTACCCGTGATTCACACTCTGTAATTACCGTGATTCACACTGTGGAATTACTGTCATTCGCACTGTGGAAAATGCCATGATTCAAACTCTGTATTTACTGTGATTCACAATGTCTATTTACCGTGATTCACACTGTGTAAATACCGTGATTCACACTGTGGAATTACCGTGATTCACACTGTGGAATTACCGTAATTCGCTCAGCGGAATTATCGTGTTTCACACTGTGGAATTACCGTGATTCACACTTTGGAATTACCTTGATTCACTGTGTGGGAATTAACCATGATTTGCTCAGTGGAATTACCGTGATTCACAGTGTGGGTTTACCATGATTCACAATGTGGTATTACCGTGATTCACACTGTGGAATTACCATGATTCATAGTGTGAAATTGCCATGATTCGCACTGTGAAATTGCCATGATTCTCACTGTGGAATTACTGTGATACTCACTGTGTTATTACCGTGATTAACTTTGTCGAATTACCATGATTCTCAGTGTGTTATTACCGTGATTCGCACTGTGGAATTACCATGATTCTCAGTGTGTAATTACCGTGATTCACACTGTGGAATTACCATGATTCTCAGTATGTTATTACTGTGATGCGCACTGTGTAATTACCGTGATTCGCACTGCGTAATTAATGATTCACTCCATGCAATTACCCTGATTCTCAGTGTGGGATTAACGTGATTCTGAGTGGAATTTCCGTGATTCGCACTTTGGAATTGCCATGATTTGCACTGTGGAATTATTGTGATTCTCAGTGTGTTATTACCGTCATTCACACTGTGGAATTACTGTAATTCTCAGTGAGTCATTACCGTGATTCACACTGTGGAATTACCATGATTCTCAGTTTGTACTTACCGTGATTCACACTGTGGAATTGAAATGAATCACACTGTGGAATTACCGTGATTGACACTGTGGAATTACCGTGATTCTCAGTGTGTTATTACCATGATTCGCACTGTGGAATTACCGTGATACTCAGTGTGTTATTACCACGACTCACACTGTGTAATTACTGTGATTCACTCTGTGGAATTACCTTGATTCTCAGTGTGGTATTACCACGATTCTCACTCTGCACTTACTGTGATTCACACTGTGGAATTACTGTGATTCTCATTGTGGTATTACTGTGATTCGCACTGTGGAATTCCCGTGATTCTCAGTGTGGTATTACCGTGATTCACTCTGTGGAATACCGTGATTCTCAGTGTGGTATTACTGTGATTCGCACTGTGGAATTACCGTGATTCGCACTGTGGAATTCCCGTGATTCTCAGTGTGGTATTACCGTGATTCACACTGTGGAATTACCGTGATTATCAGTTTGTTATTACTGTGATTCACACTGTGGAATTACCGTGATTCTCAGTGTGTAATTACCGTGATTCACACTGTGGAATTACCATGATTCTCAGTGTGTTATTACTGTGATTCGCACTGTGGAATTACTGTGATTCACACTCTGTAATTGCTGTGATTCTCTCTGTGGAATTACCCTGATTCTCAATGTGGGATTAACGTGATTCTGAGTGGAATTTCCGTGATTCGCACTTTGGAATTGCCATGATTTGCACTGTGGAATTATCGTAATTCTCACTGTGGAATTAGTGTAATTCTCAGTGTGTTATTACCGTGATTCACACTGTGGAATTACCATGATTCTCAGTTTGTACTTACCGTGATTAACACTGTGCATTGCCATGAATCACACAGTGGAATTATCGTGATTGACACTGTGGAATTACCGTGATTCTCAGTGTGTTATTACCATGATTAGCACTGTGGAATTACGATGATTCTCACTATGTAATTACCGTGATTCACAGTTTGGTATTACCATGATTCTCACTGTGTAATTACTGTGATTCAATCTGTGCAATTACCGTGATTCTCAATGTGGTATTACCATGATTCTCACTGTTTAATTACTGTGATTCACCCTGTGGAATTACCGTGATTCTCAGTGTGGAATTACCATGATTCACACTGTGGACTTACCATGATTCACACTGTGGAATTACCGTGATTCACACTTTGGAATTACCGTGATTCTCAGTGTGGAATTACCGTGATTCTCAGTTTGGAATTACCATGATTCGCACTGTGGAATTACCATTATTCTCAGTGTGTTATTACCGTTAATCTCACTGTGTAATTACCGTGATTCACACTGTGGTGTTACCGTGATTTTCACTGTGGAATTACCATGATTCTCACTGTGGAATTACCATGATTCACACTGTGGTATTACCGTGATTCACACTCTGTAATTACCGTGATTCACACTGTGGAATTACTGTCATTCGCACTGTGGAAAATGCCATGATTCAAACTCTGTATTTACTGTGATTCACAATGTCTATTTACCGTGATTCACACTGTGTAAATACCGTGATTCACACTGTGGAATTACCGTGATTCACACTGTGGAATTACCGTAATTCGCTCAGCGGAATTATCGTGTTTCACACTGTGGAATTACCGTGATTCACACTTTGGAATTACCTTGATTCACTGTGTGGAATTACCATGATTTGCTCAGTGGAATTACCGTGATTCACAGTGTGGGTTTACCATGATTCACAATGTGGTATTACCGTGATTCACACTGTGGAATTACCATGATTCATAGTGTGAAATTGCCATGATTCGCACTGTGAAATTGCCATGATTCTCACTGTGGAATTACTGTGATACTCACTGTGTTATTACCGTGATTAACTTTGTCGAATTACCATGATTCTCAGTGTGTTATTACCGTGATTCGCACTGTGGAATTACCATGATTCTCAGTGTGTAATTACCGTGATTCACACTGTGGAATTACCATGATTCTCAGTATGTTATTACTGTGATGCGCACTGTGTAATTACCGTGATTCGCACTGCGTAATTACTATGATTCACTCCATGCAATTACCCTGATTCTCAGTGTGGGATTAACGTGATTCTGAGTGGAATTTCCGTGATTCGCACTTTGGAATTGCCATGATTTGCACTGTGGAATTATTGTGATTCTCAGTGTGTTTTTACCGTCATTCACACTGTGGAATTACTGTAATTCTCAGTGAGTCATTACCGTGATTCACACTGTGGAATTACCATGATTCTCAGTTTGTACTTACCGTGATTCACACTGTGGAATTGAAATGAATCACACTGTGGAATTACCGTGATTGACACTGTGGAATTACCGTGATTCTCAGTGTGTTATTACCATGATTCGCACTGTGGAATTACCGTGATACTCAGTGTGTTATTACCACGACTCACACTGTGTAATTACTGTGATTCACTCTGTGGAATTACCTTGATTCTCAGTGTGGTATTACCACGATTCTCACTCTGCACTTACTGTGATTCACTCTGTGGAATTACTGTTATTCTCAGTGTGGTATTACCATGATTCTCAGTGTGTTGTTGCCGTGATTCACACTGTGGAATTACGATGATTCTCACTGTGTAATTACCGTGATTCACTCTGTGGAATTACCGTGATTCTCAGTGTGGTATTACCATGATTCTCACTGTGTAATTATGTGATTCGCACTGTGGCATTAACGCGATACTCAGTGTGTTATTACCATGATTCACAAAGTGGAATTATTGTGATTCACTCTGTGGAATTACCTTGATTCACAGAGGGTTATAACCATGATTCTCACTGTGTAATTACTGTGATTCTCCCTGGGGAATTACCGTGATTCTCGGTGTGGTATTACTGTGATGCGCACCATGTAATTACCGTGATTCTTACTGTGATTTACTCTGTGGAATTACCCTGATTCTCAGTGTGGGAATAACGTGATTCTGAGTGGAATTACTGTGATTCGCATTTTGGAATTGCCATGATTTGAACTGTGGAATTATCATAATTCTCAGTGTGTTATTACCGTAATTCGCACTGTGGAATTACTGTGATTCTCAGTGTGGAATTACCATGATTCACACTGTGGAATTACTGTGATTCACTCTGTGGAAATACTGTGATTCTCAGTGTGGTATTACTCTGCTTCGCAGTGTGGAATTACCGTGATTCTCAGTGCGTTATTACCGTGATTCGCACTGTGGAATTACCGTGATTCTCAGTGTGGTATTACCGTGATTCACACTGTGGAATTACCGTGATTCACACTGTGTAATTACCGTGATTCTCTCTGTGGAATACCGTGATTCTCAGTTTGGTATTACTGTGATTCGCACTGTGGAATTACCGTGTTTCACACTGTGGAATTCCCGTGATTCTCAGTGTGGTATTACCGTGATTCACTCTGTGGAATACCGTGATTCTCAGTGTGGTATTACTGTGATTCTCAGTGCGTTATTACCGTGATTCGCACTGTGGAATTACCGTGATTCTCAGTGTGGTATTACCGTGATTCACACTGTGGAATTACCGTGATTCACACTGTGTAATTACCGTGATTCTCTCTGTGGAATACCGTGATTCTCAGTTTGGTATTACTGTGATTCGCACTGTGGAATTACCGTGATTCACAGTGTGGTATTACCATGATTCTCACTGTGTAATTACTGTGATTCAATCTGTGCAATTACCGTGATTCTCAATGTGGTATTACCATGATTCTCACTGTTTAATTACTGTGATTCACTCTGTGGAATTACCGTGATTCTCAGTGTGGAATTACCATGATTCACACTGTGGACTTACCGTGATTCACACTGTGGAATTACCGTGATTCACACTTTAGAATTACCGTGATTCTCAGTGTGGAATTACCGTGATTCTCAGTTTGGAATTACCACGATTCGCACTGTGGAATTACCATTATTCTCAGTGAGTTATTACCGTTAATCTCACTGTGTAATTACCGTGATTCACACTGTGGTATTACCGTGATTTTCACTGTGGAATTACCGTGATTCTCACTGTGGAATTACCATGATTCACACTGTGGTATTACCGTGATTCACACTCTGTAATTACCGTGATTCACACTGTGGAATTACTGTCATTCGCACTGTGGAAAATGCCATGATTCAAACTCTGTATGTACCGTGATTCACAATGTCTATTTACGTGATTCACACTGTGTAAATACCGTGATTCACACTGTGGAATTACCGTGATTCTCAGTGTGGAATTATCATGATACACACTGTGGAATTACCGTAATTCGCTCAGCGGAATTATCGTGTTTCACACTGTGGAATTACCGTGATTCACACTTTGGAATTACCATGATTCACTGTGTGGAATTACCGTGATTTGCTCAGTGGAATTACCATGATTCTCAGTGTGTTATTACCGTGATTCACACAGTGGAATTACCGTGATTCTCAGTGTGGTATTACCGTGATTCACACTGTGTAATTATCGTGATTCACTCTTTGGAATTACCGTTATTCTCAGTTTGGTATTACTGTGATTCAAACTGTGGAATTACAGTGATTCACCCTTTGGATTTACCGTGAATCTCAGTGTGGTATTACCGTGATTCACACTTTGGAATTTCCGTGATTCTCAGTGTGGAATTACGATGATTCACACTGTGGAATTACTGTGATTCACTCAGTGGAAATACTGTGATTCTCAGTGTGGTATTACTCTGATTCGCACTGTGGAATTACCGTGATTCACACTGTGGAATTACCATGATTCTCAGTGTGGTATTACTCTGATTCGCACTGTGGAATTCCCGTGATTCTCAGTGTGGTATTACTGTGATTCACTCTGTGGAATACCGTGATTCTCAGTGTGGTATTACTGTGATTCGCACTGTGGAATTACCGTGATTCGCACTGTGGAATTCCCGTGATTCTCCGTGTGGTATTACCGTGATTCACACTGTGGAATTACCGTGATTATCAGTTTGTTATTACTGTGATTCACACTGTGGAATTACCATGATTCTCAGTGTGTTATTACTGTGATGCGCACCCTGTAATTACCGTGATTCACACTCTGTAATTGCTGTGATTCTCTCTGTGGAATTACACTGATTCTCAGTGTGGGATTAACGTGATTCTGAGTGGAATTTCCGTGATTCGCACTTTGGAATTGCCATGATTTGCACTGTGGAATTATCGTAATTCTCACTGTGGAATTAGTGTAATTCTCAGTGTGTTATTACCGTGATTCACACTGTGGAATTACCATGATTCTCAGTTTGCACTTACCGTGATTAACACTGTGCATTGCCGTGAATCACAAAGTGGAATTATCGTGATTGACACTGTGGAATTACCGTGATTCTCAGTGTGTTATTACCATGATTAGCACTGTGGAATTACGATGATTCTCACTATGTAATTACCATGATTCACAGTGTGGTATTACCATGATTCTCACTGTGTAATTACTGTGATTCAATCTGTGCAATTACCGTGATTCTCATTGTGGTATTACCATGATTCTCACTGTTTAATTACTGTGATTCACCCTGTGGAATTACCGTGATTCTCAGTGTGGAATTACCATGATTCGCACTGTGGACTTACCGTGATTCACACTGTGGAATTACCGTGATTCACACTTTGGAATTACTGTCATTCGCACTGTGGAAAATGCCATGATTCACACACTGTATGTACCTTAATTCACAATGTCTATTTACGTGATTCACACTGTGTAAATACCGTGATTCACACTGTGGAATTACCGTGATTCTCAGTGTGGAATTATCGTGATTCACACTGTGGAATTACCGTAATTCGCTCAGCGGAATTATCGTGTTTCACACTGTGGAATTACCGTGATTCACACTTTGGAATTACCGTGATTCACTGTGTGGAATTACCGTGATTTGCTCAGTGGAATTACCATGATTCTCAGTGTGTTATTACCGTGATTCACACAGTAGAATTACCGTGATTCTCAGTGTGGTATTACCGTGATTCACACTGTGTAATTACCGTGATTCACTCTTTGGAATTACCGTTATTCTCAGTTTGGTATTACTGTGATCCAAACTGTGGAATTACAGTGATTCACCCTTTGGATTTACCGTGAATCTCAGTGTGGTATTACCGTGATTCACACTTTGGAATTACCGTGATTCTCAGTGTGGAATTACGATGATTCACACTGTGGAATTACTGTGATTCACTCAGTGGAAATACTGTGATTCTCAGTGTGGTATTACTCTGATTCGCACTGTGGAATTACCGTGATTCACACTGTGGTATTACTGTGATTCTCAGTGTGGTATTACTGTGATTCGCACTGTGGAATTCCCGTGATTCTCAGTGTGGTATTACCGTGATTCACTCTGTGGAATACCGTGATTCTCAGTGTGGTATTACTGTGATTCGCACTGTGGAATTACCGTGATTCGCAATGTGGAATTCCCGTGATTCTCAGTGTGGTATTACCGTGATTCACACTGTGGAATTACCGTGATTATCAGTTTGTTATTACTGTGATTCACACTGTGGAATTACCGTGATTCTCAGTGTGTAATTACCGTGATTCACACTGTGGAATTACCATGATTCTCAGTGTGTTATTACTGTGATTCGCACTGTGGAATTACCGTGATTCACACTCTGTAATTGCTGTGATTCTCTCTGTGGAATTACCCTGATTCTCAGTGTGGGATTAACGTGATTCTGAGTGGAATTTCCGTGATTCGCACTTTGGAATTGCCATGATTTGCACTGTGGAATTATCGTAATTCTCACTGTGGAATTAGTGTAATTCTCAGTGTGTTATTACCGTGATACACACTGTGGAATTACCATGATTCTCAGTTTGTACTTACCGTGATTAACACTGTGCATTGCCGTGAATCACACAGTGGAATTATCGTGATTGACACTGTGGAATTACCGTGATTCTCAGTGTGTTATTACCATGATTAGCACTGTGGAATTACGATGATTCTCACTATGTAATTACCGTGATTCACAGTGTGGTATTACCATGATTCTCACTGTGTAATTACTGTGATTCAATCTGTGCAATTACCGTGATTCTCAATGTGGTATTACCATGATTCTCACTGTTTAATTACTGTGATTCACCCTGTGGAATTACCGTGATTCTCAGTGTGGAATTACCATGATTCACACTGTGGACTTACCATGATTCACACTGTGGAATTACCGTGATTCACACTTTGGAATTACCGTGATTCTCAGTGTGGAATTACCGTGATTCTCAGTTTGGAATTACCATGATTCGCACTGTGGAATTACCATTATTCTCAGTGTGTTATTACCGTTAATCTCACTGTGTAATTACCGTGATTCACACTGTGGTGTTACCGTGATTTTCACTGTGGAATTACCATGATTCTCACTGTGGAATTACCATGATTCACACTGTGGTATTACCGTGATTCACACTCTGTAATTACCGTGATTCACACTGTGGAATTACTGTCATTCGCACTGTGGAAAATGCCATGATTCACACTCTGTATTTACTGTGATTCACAATGTCTATTTACCGTGATTCACACTGTGTAAATACCGTGATTCACACTGTGGAATTACCGTGATTCTCAGTGTGGAATTATCGTGATTCACACTGTGGAATTACCGTAATTCGCTCAGCGGAATTATCGTGTTTCACACTGTGGAATTACCGTGATTCACACTTTGGAATTACCATGATTCACTGTGTGGAATTACCATGATTTGCTCAGTGGAATTACCATGATTCTCAGTGTGTTATTACCGTGATTCACACAGTGGAATTACCGTGATTCTCAGTGTGGTATTACCGTGATTCACACTGTGTAATTACCGTGATTCACTCTTTGGAATTACCGTTATTCTGAGTTTGGTATTACTGTGATCCAAACTGTGGAATTACAGTGATTCACCTTTTGGATTTACCGTGAATCTCAGTGTGGTATTACCGTGATTCACACTTTGGAATTTCCGTGATTCTCATTGTGGAATTACGATGATTCACACTGTGGAATTACTGTGATTCACTCAGTGGAAATACTGTGATTCTCAGTGTGGTATTACTCTGATTCGCACTGTGGAATTACCGTGATTCACACTGTGGAATTACTGTGATTCTCAGTGTGGTATTACTGTGATTCGCACTGTGGAATTCCCGTGATTCTCAGTGTGGTATTACCGTGATTCACTCTGTGGAATACCGTGATTCTCAGTGTGCTATTACTGTGATTCGCACTGTGGAATTACCGTGATTCGCACTGTGGAATTCCCGTGATTCTCAGTGTGGTATTACCGTGATTCACACTGTGGAATTACCGTTGATTATCAGTTTGTTATTACTGTGATTCACACTGTGGAATTACCGTGATTCTCAGTGTGTAATTACCGTGATTCACACTGTGGAATTACCATGATTCTCAGTGTGTTATTACTGTGATTCGCACTGTGGAATTACCGTGATTCACACTCTGTAATTGCTGTGATTCTCTCTGTGGAATTACCCTGATTCTCAGTGTGGGATTAACGTGATTCTGAGTGGAATTTCCGTGATTCGCACTTTGGAATTGCCATGATTTGCACTGTGGAATTATCGTAATTCTCACTGTGGAATTAGTGTAATTCTCAGTGTGTTATTACCGTGATTCACACTGTGGAATTACCATGATTCTCAGTTTGTACTTACCGTGATTAACACTGTGCATTGCCATGAATCACACAGTGGAATTATCGTGATTGACACTGTGGAATTACCGTGATTCTCAGTGTGTTATTACCATGATTAGCACTGTGGAATTACGATGATTCTCACTATGTAATTACCGTGATTCACAGTGTGGTATTACCATGATTCTCACTGTGCAATTACTGTGATTCAATCTGTGGAATTACCATGATTCTCAATGTGGTATTACCATGATTCTCACTGTTTAATTACTGTGATTCACCCTGTGGAATTACCGTGATTCTCAGTGTGGAATTACCATGATTCACACTGTGGACTTACCATGATTCACACTGTGGAATTACCGTGATTCACACTTTGGAATTACCGTGATTCTCAGTGTGGAATTACCGTGATTCTCAGTTTGGAATTACCATGATTCGCACTGTGGAATTACCATTATTCTCAGTGTGTTATTACCGTTAATCTCACTGTGTAATTACCGTGATTCACACTGTGGTGTTACCGTGATTTTCACTGTGGAATTACCATGATTCTCACTGTGGAATTACCATGATTCACACTGTGGTATTACCGTGATTCACACTCTGTAATTACCGTGATTCACACTGTGGAATTACTGTCATTCGCACTGTGGAAAATGCCATGATTCACACTCTGTATTTACTGTGATTCACAATGTCTATTTACCGTGATTCACACTGTGTAAATACCGTGATTCACACTGTGGAATTACCGTGATTCACACTGTGGAATTACCGTAATTCGCTCAGCGGAATTATCGTGTTTCACACTGTGGAATTACCGTGATTCACACTTTGGAATTACCTTGATTCACTGTGTGGAATTACCATGATTTGCTCAGTGGAATTACCGTGATTCACAGTGTGGGTTTACCATGATTCACACTGTGGTATTACCGTGATTCACACTGTGGAATTACCATGATTCATAGTGTGAAATTGCCATGATTCGCACTGTGAAATTGCCATGATTCTCACTGTGGAATTACTGTGATACTCACTGTGTTATTACCGTGATTAACTTTGTCGAATTACCATGATTCTCAGTGTGTTATTACCGTGATTCGCACTGTGGAAGTACCATGATTCTCAGTGTGTAATTACCGTGATTCACACTGTGGAATTACCATGATTCTCAGTATGTTATTACTGTGATGCGCACTGTGTAATTACCGTGATTCGCACTGCGTAATTACTATGATTCACTCCATGCAATTACCCTGATTCTCAGTGTGGGATTAACGTGATTCTGAGTGGAATTTCCGTGATTCGCACTTTGGAATTGCCATGATTTGCACTGTGGAATTATCGTGATTCTCAGTGTGTTATTACCGTCATTCACACTGTGGAATTACTGTAATTCTCAGTGAGTTATTACCGTGATTCACACTGTGGAATTACCATGATTCTCAGTTTGTACTTACCGTGATTCACACTGTGGAATTGAAATGAATCACACTGTGGAATTACCGTGATTGACACTGTGGAATTACCGTGATTCTCAGTGTGTTATTACCGTGATTCGCACTGTGGAATTACCGTGATACTCAGTGTGTTATTACCACGACTCACACTGTGTAATTACTGTGATTCACTCTGTGGAATTACCTTGATTCTCAGTGTGGTATTACCACGATTCTCACTCTGCACTTACTGTGATTCACTCTGTGGAATTACTGTTATTCTCAGTGTGGTATTACCATGATTCTCAGTGTGTTGTTACCGTGATTCACACTGTGGAATTACGATGATTCTCACTGTGTAATTACCGTGATTCACTCTGTGGAATTACCGTGATTCTCAGTGTGGTATTACCATGATTCTCACTGTGTAATTATGTGATTCGCACTGTGGCATTACCGTGATACTCAGTGTGTTATTACCATGATTCACAAAGTGGAATTATTGTGATTCACTCTGTGGAATTACCTTGATTCTCTCTGTGGAATTACCATGATTCTCAGTGTGTAATTAACGTGATTCACACTGTGGAATTACCATGATTCTCAGTATGTTATTACTGTGATGCGCACTGTGTAATTACCGTGATTCGCACTGCGTAATTACTATGATTCACTCCATGCAATTACCCTGATTCTCAGTGTGGGATTAACGTGATTCTGAGTGGAATTTCCGTGATTCGCACTTTGGAATTGCCATGATTTGCACTGTGGAATTATCGTGATTCTCAGTGTGTTATTACCGTCATTCACACTGTGGAATTACTGTAATTCTCAGTGAGTTATTACCGTGATTCACACTGTGGAATTACCATGATTCTCAGTTTGTACTTACCGTGATTCACACTGTGGAATTGAAATGAATCACACTGTGGAATTACCGTGATTGACACTGTGGAATTACCGTGATTCTCAGTGTGTTATTACCGTGATTCGCACTGTGGAATTACCGTGATACTCAGTGTGTTATTACCACGACTCACACTGTGTAATTACTGTGATTCACTCTGTGGAATTACCTTGATTCTCAGTGTGGTATTACCACGATTCTCACTCTGCACTTACTGTGATTCACTCTGTGGAATTACTGTTATTCTCAGTGTGGTATTACCATGATTCTCAGTGTGTTGTTACCGTGATTCACACTGTGGAATTACGATGATTCTCACTGTGTAATTACCGTGATTCACTCTGTGGAATTACCGTGATTCTCAGTGTGGTATTACCATGATTCTCACTGTGTAATTATGTGATTCGCACTGTGGCATTACCGTGATACTCAGTGTGTTATTACCATGATTCACAAAGTGGAATTATTGTGATTCACTCTGTGGAATTACCTTGATTCTCTCTGTGGAATTACCCTGATTCTCAGTGTGTAATTAACGTGATTCACACTGTGGAATTACCATGATTCTCAGTATGTTATTACTGTGATGCGCACTGTGTAATTACCGTGATTCGCACTGCGTAATTACTATGATTCACTCCATGCAATTACCCTGATTCTCAGTGTGGGATTAACGTGATTCTGAGTGGAATTTCCGTGATTCGCACTTTGGAATTGCCATGATTTGCACTGTGGAATTATCGTGATTCTCAGTGTGTTATTACCGTCATTCACACTGTGGAATTACTGTAATTCTCAGTGAGTTATTACCGTGATTCACACTGTGGAATTACCATGATTCTCAGTTTGTACTTACCGTGATTCACACTGTGGAATTGAAATGAATCACACTGTGGAATTACCGTGATTGACACTGTGGAATTACCGTGATTCTCAGTGTGTTATTACCGTGATTCGCACTGTGGAATTACCGTGATACTCAGTGTGTTATTACCACGGCTCACACTGTGTAATTACTGTGATTCACTCTTTGGAATTACCTTGATTCTCAGTGTGGTATTACCACGATTATCACTCTGCACTTACTGTGATTCACTCTGTGGAATTACTGTTATTCTCAGTGTGGTATTACAATGATTCTCACTGTGTAATTACTCTGATTCACTCTGTGGAATAACCGTGATACTCAGTGTGTTATTACCATGATTCACAAAGTGGAATTATTGTGATTCACTCTGTGGAATTACCTTGATTCTCTTTGTGGTATTACCATGATTTCCACTGTGCAATTACTGTGATTCATTCTGTGGAATTACCATTATTCTCAGTGTGGTATTACAATGATTCTCACTGTGTAATTACTCTGATTCACTCTGTGGAATAACCGTGATTCTCAGTGTGGATTACCGTGATTCTCACTGTGTAATTACTGTGATTAACTCCATGGAATTACCGTGATTCACAGTGGGTTATAACCATGATTCTCACTGTGTAATTACTGTGATTCTCCCTGGGGAATTACCGTGATTCTCGGTGTGGTATTACTGTGATGCGCACCATGTAATTACCGTGATTCTTACTGTGATTTATTCTGTGGAATTACCCTGATTCTCAGTGTGGGAATAACGTGATTCTGAGTGGAATTACTGTGATTCGCATTTTGGAATTGCCATGATTTGAACTGTGGAATTATCATAATTCTCAGTGTGTTATTACCGTAATTCGCACTGTGGAATTACTGTGATTCTCAGTGTGGAATTACCATGATTCACACTGTGGAATTACTGTGATTCACTCTGTGGAAATACTGTGATTCTCAGTGTGGTATTACTCTGCTTCGCAGTGTGGAATTACCGTGATTCTCAGTGCGTTATTACCGTGATTCGCACTGTGGAATTACCGTGATTCTCAGTGTGGTATTACCGTGATTCACACTGTGGAATTACCGTGATTCACACTGTGTAATTACCGTGATTCTCTCTGTGGAATACCGTGATTCTCAGTTTGGTATTACTGTGATTCGCACTGTGGAATTACCGTGTTTCACACTGTGGAATTCCCGTGATTCTCAGTGTGGTATTACCGTGATTCACTCTGTGGAATACCGTGATTCTCAGTGTGGTATTTCTGTGATTCGCACTGTGGAATTACCGTGATTCGCACTGTGGAATTCCCGTGATTCTCAGTGTGGTATTACCGTGATTCACACTGTGGAATTACCGTGATTATCAGTTTGTTATTACTGTGATTCACACTGTGGAATTACCGTGATTCTCAGTGTGTAATTACCGTGATTCACACTGTGGAATTACCATGATTCTCAGTGTGTTATTACTGTGATGCGCAACCTGTAATTACCGTGATTCACACTCTGTAATTGCTGTGATTCTCTCTGTGGAATTACCCTGATTCTCAGTGTGGGATTAACGTGATTCTGAGTGGAATTTCCGTGATTCGCACTTTGGAATTGCCATGATTTGCACTGTGGAATTATCGTAATTCTCACTGTGGAATTAGTGTAATTCTCAGTGTGTTATTACCGTGATTCACACTGTGGAATTACCATGATTCTCAGTTTGTACTTACCGTGATTAACACTGTGCATTGCCATGAATCACACAGTGGAATTATCGTGATTGACACTGTGGAATTACCGTGATTCTCAGTGTGTTATTACCATGATTAGCACTGTGGAATTACGATGATTCTCACTATGTAATTACCGTGATTCACAGTGTGGTATTACCATGATTCTCACTGTGTAATTACTGTGATTCAATCTGTGCAATTACCGTGATTCTCAATGTGGTATTACCATGATTCTCACTGTTTAATTACTGTGATTCACTCTGTGGAATTACCGTGATTCTCAGTGAGGAATTACCCATGATTCACACTGTGGACTTACCGTGATTCACACTGTGGAATTACCGTGATTCACACTTTAGAATTACCCGTGATTCTCAGTGTGGAATTACCGTGATTCTCAGTTTGGAATTACCACGATTCGCACTGTGGAATTACCATTATTCTCAGTGAGTTATTACCGTTAATCTCACTGTGTAATTACCGTGATTCACACTGTGGTATTACCGTGATTTTCACTGTGGAATTACCGTGATTCTCACTGTGGAATTACCATGATTCACACTGTGGACTTACCGTGATTCACACTCTGTAATTACCGTGATTTACACTGTGGAATTACTGTCATTCGCACTGTGGAAAATGCCATGATTCACCCTCTGTATGTACCGTGATTCACAATGTCTATTTACGTGATTCACACTGTGTAAATACCGTGATTCACACTGTGGAATTACCGTGATTCTCAGTGTGGAATTATCGTGATTCACACTGTGGAATTACCGTAATTCGCTCAGCGGAATTATCGTGTTTCACACTGTGGAATTAACGTGATTCACACTTTGGAATTACCGTGATTCACTGTGTGGAATTACCGTGATTTGCTCAGTGGAATTACCATGATTCTCAGTGTGTTATTACCGTGATTCACACAGTGGAATTACCGTGATTCTCAGTGTGGTATTACCGTGATTCACACTGTGTAATTACCGTGATTCACTCTTTGGAATTAACGTTATTCTCAGTTTGGTATTACTGTGATTCAAACTGTGGAATTACAGTGATTCACCCTTTGGATTTACCGTGAATCTCAGCGTGGTATTACCGTGATTCACACTTTGGAATTACCGTGATTCTCAGTGTGGAATTACGATGATTCACACTGTGGAATTACTGTGATTCACTCAGTGGAAATACTGTGATTCTCAGTGTGGTATTACTCTGATTCGCACTGTGGAATTACCGTGATTCACACTGTGGAATTACCATGATTCTCAGTGTGGTATTACTGTGATTCGCACTGTGGAATTCCCGTGATTCTCAGTGTGGTATTACCGTGATTCACTCTGTGGAATACCGTGATTCTCAGTGTGGTATTACTCTGATTCGCACTGTGGAATTACCGTGATTCACACTGTGGAATTCCCGTGATTCTCAGTGTGGTATTACCGTGATTCACACTGTGGAATTACCGTGATTATCAGTTTGTTATTACTGTGATTCACACTGTGGAATTACCGTGATTCTCAGTGTGTAATTACCGTGATTCACACTGTGGAATTACCATGATTCTCAGTGTGTTATTACTGTGATGCGCAACCTGTAATTACCGTGATTCACACTCTGTAATTGCTGTGATTCTCTCTGTGGAATTACCCTGATTCTCAGTGTGGGATTAACGTGATTCTGAGTGGAATTTCCGTGATTCGCACTTTGGAATTGCCATGATTTGCACTGTGGAATTATCGTAATTCTCACTGTGGAATTAGTGTAATTCTCAGTGTGTTATTACCGTGATTCACACTGTGGAATTACCATGATTCTCAGTTTGTACTTACCGTGATTAACACTGTGCATTGCCATGAATCACACAGTGGAATTATCGTGATTGACACTGTGGAATTACCGTGATTCTCAGTGTGTTATTACCATGATTAGCACTGTGGAATTACGATGATTCTCACTATGTAATTACCGTGATTCACAGTGTGGTATTACCATGATTCTCACTGTGTAATTACTGTGATTCAATCTGTGCAATTACCGTGATTCTCAATGTGGTATTACCATGATTCTCACTGTTTAATTACTGTGATTCACTCTGTGGAATTACCGTGATTCTCAGTGAGGAATTACCATGATTCACACTGTGGACTTACCGTGATTCACACTGTGGAATTACCGTGATTCACACTTTAGAATTACCGTGATTCTCAGTGTGGAATTACCGTGATTCTCAGTTTGGAATTACCACGATTCGCACTGTGGAATTACCATTATTCTCAGTGAGTTATTACCGTTAATCTCACTGTGTAATTACCGTGATTCACACTGTGGTATTACCGTGATTTTCACTGTGGAATTACCGTGATTCTCACTGTGGAATTACCATGATTCACACTGTGGACTTACCGTGATTCACACTCTGTAATTACCGTGATTTACACTGTGGAATTACTGTCATTCGCACTGTGGAAAATGCCATGATTCACCCTCTGTATGTACCGTGATTCACAATGTCTATTTACGTGATTCACACTGTGTAAATACCGTGATTCACACTGTGGAATTACCGTGATTCTCAGTGTGGAATTATCGTGATTCACACTGTGGAATTACCGTAATTCGCTCAGCGGAATTATCGTGTTTCACACTGTGGAATTAACGTGATTCACACTTTGGAATTACCGTGATTCACTGTGTGGAATTACCGTGATTTGCTCAGTGGAATTACCATGATTCTCAGTGTGTTATTACCGTGATTCACACAGTGGAATTACCGTGATTCTCAGTGTGGTATTACCGTGATTCACACTGTGTAATTACCGTGATTCACTCTTTGGAATTAACGTTATTCTCAGTTTGGTATTACTGTGATTCAAACTGTGGAATTACAGTGATTCACCCTTTGGATTTACCGTGAATCTCAGCGTGGTATTACCGTGATTCACACTTTGGAATTACCGTGATTCTCAGTGTGGAATTACGATGATTCACACTGTGGAATTACTGTGATTCACTCAGTGGAAATACTGTGATTCTCAGTGTGGTATTACTCTGATTCGCACTGTGGAATTACCGTGATTCACACTGTGGAATTACCATGATTCTCAGTGTGGTATTACTGTGATTCGCACTGTGGAATTCCCGTGATTCTCAGTGTGGTATTACCGTGATTCACTCTGTGGAATACCGTGATTCTCAGTGTGGTATTACTCTGATTCGCACTGTGGAATTACCGTGATTCACACTGTGGAATTCCCGTGATTCTCAGTGTGGTATTACCGTGATTCACACTGTGGAATTACCGTGATTATCAGTTTGTTATTACTGTGATTCACACTGTGGAATTACCGTGATTCTCAGTGTGTAATTACCGTGATTCACACTGTGGAATTACCATGATTCTCAGTGTGTTATTACTGTGATGCGCACCCTGTAATTACCGTGATTCACACTCTGTAATTGCTGAGATTCTCTCTGTGGAATTACCCTGATTCTCAGTGTGGGATTAACGTGATTCTGAGTGGAATTTCCGTGATTCGCACTTTGGAATTGCCATGATTTGCACTGTGGAATTATCGTAATTCTCACTGTGGAATTAGTGTAATTCTCAGTGTGTTATTACCGTGATTCACACTGTGGAATTACCATGATTCTCAGTTTGTACTTACCGTGATTAACACTGTGCATTGCCATGAATCACACAGTGGAATTATCGTGATTGACACTGTGGAATTACCGTGATTCTCAGTGTGTTATTACCATGATTAGCACTGTGGAATTACGATGATTCTCACTATGTAATTACCGTGATTCACAGTGTGGTATTACCATGATTCTCACTGTGTAATTACTGTGATTCACCCTGTGGAATTACCGTGATTCTGAGTGTGGAATTACCATGATTCACACTGTGGACTTACCGTGATTCACACTGTGGAATTACCGTGATTCACACTTTGGAATTACCGTGATTATCAGTTTGTTATTACTGTGATTCACACTGTGGAATTACCGTGATTCTCAGTGTGTAATTACCGTGATTCACACTGTGGAATTACCATGATTCTCAGTGTGTTATTACTGTGATGCGCACCGTGTAATTACCGTGATTCGCACTGTGTAATTACTGTGATTCACTCCGTTGAGTTACCCTGATTCTCAGTGTGGGATTAACGTGATTCTGAGTGGAATTTCCATGATTCGCACTTTGGAATTGCCATGATTTGCTCTGTGGAATTATCGTGATTCTAAGTGTCTCATTACCGTGATTCGCACAGTGGAATTAATGTAATTCTCAGTGTGTTATTACCGTGATTCACACTGTGGAATTACCATGATTCTCAGTTTGTACTTACCGTGATTAACGCTGTGCATTGCCATGAATCACACAGTGGAATTATCGTGATTGACACTGTGGAATTACCGTGATTCTCAGTGTGTTATTACCGTGATTCTCAGTGTGGAATTACCGTGATTCACACTTTAGAATTACCGTGATTCTCAGTGTGGAATTACCGTGATTCTCAGTTTGGAATTACCATGATTCGCACTGTGGAATTACCATTGTTCTCAGTGAGTTATTACCGTTAATCTCACTGTGTAATTACCGTGATTCACACTGTGGTATTACCGTGATTTTCACTGTGGAATTACCGTGATTTTCACTGTGGAATTACCATGATTCACTCTGTGGTATTACCGTGATTCACACTCTGTAATTACCGTGATTCACACTGTGGAATTACCATGATTCTCAGTTTGTACTTACCATGATTAACGCTGTGCATTGCCATGAATCACACAGTGGAATTATCGTGATTGACACTGTGGAATTACCGTGATTCTCAGTGTGTTATTACCGTGATTCGCACTGTGGAATTACCATGATTCTCACTATGTAATTAGCGTGATTCACAGTGTGGTATTACCATGATTCTCACTGTGTAATTACTGTGATTCAATCTGTGCAATTACCGTGATTCTCAATGTGGTATTACCATGATTCTCACTGTTTAATTACTGTGATTCACTCTGTGGAATTACCGTGATTCTCAGTGTGGAATTACCATGATTCACACTGTGGACTTACCGTGATTCACACTGTGGAATTACCGTGATTCACACTTTAGAATTACCGTGATTCTCAGTGTGGAATTACCGTGATTCTCAGTTTGGAATTACCATGATTCGGACTGTGGAATTACCATTGTTCTCAGTGAGTTATTACCGTTAATCTCACTGTGTAATTAACGTGATTCACACTGTGGTATTACCGTCATTTTCACTGTGGAATTACCATGATTCTCACTGTGGAATTACCATGATTCACACTGTGGTATTACCGTGATTCACACTCTGTAATTACCGTGATTCACACTGTGGAATTACTGTCATTCGCACTGTGGAAAATGCCATGATTCACACTCTGTATGTACCGTGATTCACAATGTCTATTTACGTGATTCACACTGTGTAAATACCGTGATTCACACTGTGGAATTACCGTGATTCTCAGTGTGGAATTATCGTGATTCACAGTGTGGAATTACCGTAATTCGCCCAGCGGAATTATCGTGTTTCACACTGTGGAATTACCGTGATTCACACTTTGGAATTACTGTTATTCTTAGTTTGGTATTACTGTGATTCGCACTGTGGAATTACAGTGATTCACCCTTTGGATTTACCGTGAATCTCAGTGTGGTATTACCGTGATTCACACTTTGGAATTACCGTGATTCTCAGTGTGGAATTACGATGATTCACACTGTGGAATTACTGTGATTCACTCAGTGGAAATACTGTGATTCTCAGTGTGGTATTACTGTGATTCGCACTGTGGAATTACCGTGATTCACACTGTGGAATTACCATGATTCTCAGGGTGGTATTACTGTGATTCGCACTGTGGAATTACCGTGATTCACACTGTGGAATTACCATGATTCTCAGTAATGTATTACCGTGATTCACACTGTGGAATTACCATGATTCTCAGTGCGTTATTACCGTGATTCACACTGTGGAATTACCGTGATTCACACTGTGGAATTACCATGATTCTCAGTAAGGTATTACCGTGATTCACACTGTGGAATTACCGTGTTTCTCAGTGCGTTATTACCGTGATTCACACTGTGGAATTACCGTGATTCTCAGTGTGGTATTACCGTGAATCACACTGTGGAATTACCGTGATTCACACTGTGTAATTACCGTGATTCACTCTGTGGAATTACCGTGATTCTCAGTGTGGTATTACTGTGATTCGCACTGTGTAACTACCGTGATTCTCAGTGTGGTATTACCGTGATTCACACTGTGGAATTACCGTGATTCACACTGTGTAATTACCGTGATTCTCTCTGTGGAATACCGTGATTCTCAGTTTGGTATTACTGTGATTCGCACTGTGGAATTACCGTGTTTCACACTGTGGAATTCCCGTGATTCTCAGTGTTGTATTACCGTGATTCAATCTGTGGAATACCGTGATTCTCAGTGTGGTATTACTGTGATTCGCACTGTGTAATTACCGTGATTCTCAGTGTGGTATTACCGTGATTCACAATGTGGAATTACCGTGATTCACACTGTGTAATTACCGTGATTCTCTCTGTGGAATACCGTGATTCTCAGTTTGATATTACTTTGATTCGCACTGTGGAATTACCGTGTTTCACACTGTGGAATTCCCGTGATTCTCAGTGTGGTATTACCGTGATTCACTCTGTGGAATACCGTGATTCTCAGTGTGGTATTACTGTGATTCGCACTGTGGAATTCCGGTGATTCTCAGTGTTGTATTACCGTGATTCACACTGTGGAATTACCGTGATTATCAGTTTGTTATTACTGTGATTCACACTGTGGAATTACCGTTATTCTCAGTGTGTAATTACCGTGATTCACACTGTGGAATTACCATGATTCTCAGTGTGTTATTACTGTGATGCGCACCCTGTAATTACCGTGATTCACACTCTGTAATTGCTGTGATTCTCTCTGTGGAATTACACTGATTCTCAGTGTGGGATTAACGTGATTCTGAGTGGAATTTCCGTGATTCGCACTTTGGAATTGCCATGATTTGCACTGTGGAATTATCGTAATTCTCACTGTGGAATTAGTGTAATTCTCAGTGTGTTATTACCGTGATTCACACTGTGGAATTACCATGATTCTCAGTTTGTACTTACCGTGATTAACACTGTGCATTGCCATGAATCACACAGTGGAATTATCGTGATTGACACTGTGGAATTACCGTGATTCACACTTTGGAATTACCGTGATTCACTGTGTGGAATTACCGTGATTTGCTCAGTGGAATTACCATGATTCTCAGTGTGTTATTACCGTGATTCACACAGTGGAATTACCGTGATTCTCAGTGTGGTATTACCGTGATTCACACTGTGTAATTACCGTGATTCACTCTTTGGAATTACTGTTATTCTTAGTTTGGTATTACTGTGATTCGCACTGTGGAATTACAGTGATTCACCCTTTGGATTTACCGTGAATCTCAGTGTGGTATTACCGTGATTCACACTTTGGAATTACCGTGATTCTCAGTGTGGAATTACGATGATTCACACTGTGGAATTACTGTGATTCACTCAATGGAAATACTGTGATTCTCAGTGTGGTATTACTCTGATTCGCACTGTGGAATTACCGTGATTCACACTGTGGAATTACCATGATTCTCAGTGTGGTATTACTGTGATTCGCACTGTGGAATTACCGTGATTCACACTGTGGAATTACCATGATTCTCAGTAAGGTATTACCGTGATTCACACTGTGGAATTACCGTGTTTCTCAGTGCGTTATTACCGTGATTCACACTGTGGAATTACCGTGATTCTCAGTGTGGTATTACCGTGAATCACACTGTGGAATTACCGTGATTCACACTGTGTAATTACCGTGATTCACTCTGTGGAATTACCGTGATTCTCAGTGTGGTATTACTGTGATTCGCACTGTGTAACTACCGTGATTCTCAGTGTGGTATTACCGTGATTCACACTGTGGAATTACCGTGATTCACACTGTGTAATTACCGTGATTCTCTCTGTGGAATACCGTGATTCTCAGTTTGGTATTACTGTGATTCGCACTGTGGAATTACCGTGTTTCACACTGTGGAATTCCCGTGATTCTCAGTGTTGTATTACCGTGATTCAATCTGTGGAATACCGTGATTCTCAGTGTGGTATTACTGTGATTCGCACTGTGGAATTACCGTGATTCGCACTGTGGAATTCCCGTGATTCTCAGTGTGGTATTACCGTGATTCACACTGTGGAATTACCGTGATTATCAGTTTGTTATTACTGTGATTCACACTGTGGAATTACCGTGATTCTCAGTGTGTAATTACCGTGATTCACACTGTGGAATTACCATGATTCTCAGTGTGTTATTACTGTGATGCGCATCCTGTAATTACCGTGATTCACACTCTGTAATTGCTGTGATTCTCTCTGTGGAATTACCCTGATTCTCAGTGTGGGATTAACGTGATTCTGAGTGGAATTTCCGTGATTCGCCCTTTGGAATTGCCATGATTTGCACTGTGGAATTATCGTAATTCTCACTGTGGAATTAGTGTAATTCTCAGTGTGTTATTACCGTGATTCACACTGTGGAATTACCATGATTCTCAGTTTGTACTTACCATGATTAACACTGTGCATTGCCATGAATCACACAGTGGAATTATCGTGATTGACACTGTGGAATTACTTTGATTCACACTTTGGAATTACCGTGATTCACTGTGTGGAATTACCGTGATTTGCTCAGTGGAATTACCATGATTCTCAGTGTGTTATTACCGTGATTCACACAGTGGAATTACCGTGATTCTCAGTGTGGTATTACCGTGATTCACACTGTGTAATTACCGTGATTCACTCTTTGGAATTACTGTTATTCTTAGTTTGGTATTACTGTGATTCGCACTGTGGAATTACAGTGATTCACCCTTTGGATTTACCGTGAATCTCAGTGTGGTATTACCGTGATTCACACTTTGGAATTACCGTGATTCTCAGTGTGGAATTACGATGATTCACACTGTGGAATTACTGTGATTCACTCAGTGGAAATACTGTGATTCTCAGTGTGGTATTACTCTGATTCGCACTGTGGAATTACCGTGATTCACACTGTGGAATTACCATGATTCTCAGTGTGGTATTACTGTGATTCGCACTGTGGAATTACCGTGATTCACACTGTGGAATTACCATGATTCTCAGTAAGGTATTACCGTGATTCACACAGTGGAATTACCGTGATTCTCAGTGCGTTATTACCGTGATTCACACTGTGGAATTACCGTGATTCTCAGTGTGGTATTACCGTGAATCACACTGTGGAATTACCGTGATTCACACTGTGTAATTACCGTGATTCTCAGTGTGGTATTACTGTGATTCGCACTGTGTAATTACCGTGATTCTCAGTGTGGTATTACCGTGATTCACACTGTGGAATTATCGTGATTCACACTGTGTAATTACTGTGATTCTCTCTGTGGAATACCGTGATTCTCAGTTTGGTATTACTGTGATTCGCACTGTGGAATTACCGTGTTTCACACTGTGGAATTCCCGTGATTCTCAGTGTGGTATTACCGTGATTCACTCTGTGGAATACCGTGATTCTCAGTGTGGTATTACTGTGATTCGCACTGTGGAATTACCGTGATTCGCACTGTGGAATTCCCGTGATTCTCAGTGTGATATTACCGTGATTCACACTGTGGAATTACCGTGATTATCAGTTTGTTATTACTGTGTTTCACACTGTGGAATTACCGTGATTCTCAGTGTGTAATTACCGTGATTCACACTGTGGAATTACCATGATTCTCAGTGTGTTATTACTGTGATGCGCACCCTGTAATTACCGTGATTCACACTCTGTAATTGCTGTGATTCTCTCTGTGGAATTACCCTGATTCTCAGTGTGGGATTAACGTGATTCTGAGTGGAATTTCCGTGATTCGCACTTTGGAATTGCCATGATTTGCACTGTGGAATTATCGTAATTCTCACTGTGGAATTAGTGTAATTCTCAGTGTGTTATTACCGTGATTCACACTGTGGAATTACCATGATTCTCAGTTTGTACTTACCGTGATTAACACTGTGCATTGCCATGAATCACACAGTGGAATTATCGTGATTGACACTGAGGAATTACCGTGATTCTCAGTGTGTTATTACCATGATTAGCACTGTGGAATTACGATGATTCTCACTATGTAATTACCGTGATTCACAGTGTGGTATTACCATGATTCTCACTGTGTAATTACTGTGATTCAATCTGTGCAATTACCGTGATTCTCAATGTGGTATTACCATGATTCTCACTGTTTAATTACTGAGATTCACCCTGTGGAATTACCGTGATTCTCAGTGTGGAATTACCATGATTCACACTGTGGACTTACCGTGATTCACACTGTGGAATTACCGTGATTCACACTTTGGAATTACCGTGATTATCAGTTTGTTATTACTGTGATTCACACTGTGGAATTACCGTGATTCTCAGTGTGTAATTACCGTGATTCACTCTTTGGAATTACCGTTATTCTTAGTTTGGTATTACTGTGATTCGCACTGTGTAATTACCGTGATTCACTCTTTGGAATTACTGTTATTCTTAGTTTGGTATTACTGTGATTCGCACTGTGGAATTACAGTGATTCACCCTTTGGATTTACCGTGAATCTCAGTGTGGTATTACCGTGATTCACACTTTGGAATTACCGTGATTCTCAGTGTGGAATTACAATGATTCACACTGTGGAATTACTGTGATTCACTCAGTGGAAATACTGTGATTCTCAGTGTGGTATTACTCTGATTCGCACTGTGGAATTACCGTGATTCACACTGTGGAATTACCATGATTCTCAGTGTGGTATTACTGTGATTCGCACTGTGGAATTACCGTGATTCACACTGTGGAATTACCATGATTCTCAGTAAGGTATTACCGTGATTCACACTGTGGAATTACCGTGATTCTCAGTGCGTTATTACCGTGATTCACACTGTGGAATTACCGTGATTCTCAGTGTGGTATTACCGTGAATCACACTGTGGAATTACCGTGATTCACACTGTGTAATTACCGTGAATCACTCTGTGGAATTACCCTGATTCTCAGTGTGGTATTACTGTGATTCACACTGTGTAATTACCGTGATTATCAGTTTGTTATTACTGTGATTCAGACTGTGGAATTACCGTGATTCTCAGTGTGTAATTACCGTGATTCACACTGTGGAATTACCATGATTCTCAGTGTGTTATTACTGTGATGCGCACCGTGTAATTACCGTGATTCGCACTGTGTAATTACTGTGATTCACTCCGTTGAGTTACCCTGATTCTCAGTGTGGGATTAACGTGATTCTGAGTGGAATTTCCATGATTCGCACTTTGGAATTGCCATGATTTGCTCTGTGGAATTATCGTGATTCTCAGTGTCTCATTACCGTGATTCGCACAGTGGAATTAATGTAATTCTCAGTGTGTTATTACCGTGATTCACACTGTGGAATTACCATGATTCTCAGTTTGTACTTACCGTGATTAACGCTGTGCATTGCCATGAATCACACAGTGGAATTATCGTGATTGACACTGTGGAATTACCGTGATTCTCAGTGTGTTATTACCGTGATTCTCAGTGTGGAATTACCGTGATTCACACTTTAGAATTACCGTGATTCTCAGTGTGGAATTACCATGATTCGCACTGTGGAATTACCACTGTTCTCAGTGAGTTATTACCGTTAATCTCACTGTGTAATTACCGTGATTCACACTGTGGTATTACCGTGATTTTCACTGTGGAATTACCGTGATTCTCACTGTGGAATTACCATGATTCACACTGTGGTATTACCGTGATTCACACTCTGTAATTACCGTGATTCACACTGTGGAATTACCATGATTCTCAGTTTGTACTTACCATGATTAACGCTGCGCATTGCCATGAATCACACAGTGGAATTATCGTGATTGACACTGTGGAATTACCGTGATTCTCAGTGTGTTATTACCGTGATTCGCACTGTGGAATTACCATGATTCTCACTATGTAATTAGCGTGATTCACAGTGTGGTATTACCATGATTCTCACTGTGTAATTACTGTGATTCAATCTGTGCAATTACCGTGATTCTCAATGTGGTATTACCATGATTCTCACTGTTTAATTACTGTGATTCACTCTGTGGAATTACCGTGATTCTCAGTGTGGAATTACCATGATTCACACTGTGGACTTACCGTGATTCACACTGTGGAATTACCGTGATTCACACTTTAGAATTACTGTGATTCTCAGTGTGGAATTACCGTGATTCTCAATTTGGAATTACCATGATTCGCACTGTGGAATTACCATTGTTCTCAGTGAGTTATTACCGTTAATCTCACTGTGTAATTACCGTGATTCACACTGTGGTATTACCGTGATTTTCACTGTGGAATTACCGTGATTCTCACTGTGGAATTACCATGATTCACACTGTGGTATTACCGTGATTCACACTCTGTAATTACCGTGATTCACACTGTGGAATTACTGTCATTCGCACTGTGGAAAATGCCATGATTCACACTCTGTATGTACCGTGATTCACAATGTCTATTTACGTGATTCACACTGTGTAAATACCGTGATTCACACTGTGGAATTACCGTGATTCTCAGTGTGGAATTATCGTGATTCAAACTGTGGAATTACCGTAATTCGCCCAGCGGAATTATCGTGTTTCACACTGTGGAATTACCGTGATTCACACTTTGGAATTACCGTGATTCACTGTGTGGAATTACCGTGATTTGCTCAGTGGAATTACCATGATTCTCAGTGTGTTATTACCGTGATTCACACAGTGGAATTACCGTGATTCTCAGTGTGGTATTACCGTGATTCACACTGTGTAATTACCTTGATTCACTCTTTGGAATTACTGTTATTCTTAGTTTGGTATTACTGTGATTCGCACTGTGGAATTACAGTGATTCACCCTTTGGATTTACCGTGAATCTCAGTGTGGTATTACCGTGATTCACACTTTGGAATTACCGTGATTCTCAGTGTGGAATTACGATGATTCACACTGTGGAATTACTGTGATTCACTCAGTGGAAATACTGTGATTCTCAGTGTGGTATTACTCTGATTCGCACTGTGGAATTACCGTGATTCACACTGTGGAATTACCATGATTCTCAGTGTGGTATTACTGTGATTCGCACTGTGGAATTACCGTGATTCACACTGTGGAATTACCATGATTCTCAGTAAGGTATTACCGTGATTCACACTGTGGAATTACCGTGATTCTCAGTGCGTTATTACCGTGATTCACACTGTGGAATTACCGTGATTCTCAGTGTGGTATTACCGTGAATCACACTGTGGAATTACCGTGATTCACACTGTGTAATTACCGTGATTCACTCTGTGGAATTACCGTGATTCTCAGTGTGGTATTACTGTGATTCGCACTGTGTAATTACCGTGATTCTCAGTGTGGTATTACCGTGATTCACAATGTGGAATTACCGTGATTCACACTGTGTAATTACCGTGATTCTCTCTGTGGAATACCGTGATTCTCAGTTTGGTATTACTGTGATTCGCACTGTGGAATTACCGTGTTTCACACTGTGGAATTCCCGTGATTCTCAGTGTGGTATTACCGTGATTCACTCTGTGGAATACCGTGATTCTCAGTGTGGTATTAGTGTGATTCGCACTGTGGAATTACCGTGATTCGCACTGTGGAATTCCCGTGATTCTCAGTGTGGTATTACCGTGATTCACACTGTGGAATTACCGTGATTATCAGTTTGTTATTACTGTGATTCACACTGTGGAATTACCGTGATTCTCAGTGTGTAATTACCGTGATTCACACTGTGGAATTACCATGATTCTCAGTGTGTTATTACTGTGATGCGCACCCTGTAATTACCGTGATTCACACTCTGTAATTGCTGTGATTCTCTCTGTGGAATTTCCCTGATTCTCAGTGTGGGATTAACGTGATTCTGAGTGGAATTTCCGTGATTCGCACTTTGGAATTGCCATGATTTGCACTGTGGAATTATAGTAATTCTCACTGTGGAATTAGTGTAATTCTCAGTGTGTTATTACCGTGATTCACACTGTGGAATTACCATGATTCTCAGTTTGTACTTACCGTGATTAACACTGTGCATTGCCATGAATCACACAGTGGAATTATCGTGATTGACACTGTGGAATTACCGTGATTCACACTTTGGAATTACCGTGATTCACTGTGTGGAATTACCGTGATTTGCTCAGTGGAATTACCATGATTCTCAGTGTGTTATTACCGTGATTCACACAGTGCAATTACCGTGATTCTCAGTGTGGTATTACCGTGATTCACACTGTGTAATTACCGTGATTCACTCTTTGGAATTACTGTTATTCTTAGTTTGGTATTACTGTGATTCGCACTGTGGAATTACAGTGATTCACCCTTTGGATTTACCGTGAATCTCAGTGTGGTATTACCGTGATTCACACTTTGGAATTACCGTGATTCTCAGTGTGGAATTACGATGATTCACACTGTGGAATTACTGTGATTCACTCAGTGGAAATACTGTGATTCTCAGTGTGGTATTACTCTGATTCGCACTGTGGAATTACCGTGATTCACACTGTGGAATTACCATGATTCTCAGTGTGGTATTACTGTGATTCGCACTGTGGAATTACCGTGATTCACACTGTGGAATTACCATGATTCTCAGTAAGGTATTACCGTGATTCACACTGTGGAATTACCGTGATTCTCAGAGCGTTATTACCGTGATTCACACTGTGGAATTACCGTGATTCTCAGTGTGGTATTACCGTGAATCACACTGTGGAATTACCGTGATTCACACTGTGTAATTACCGTGATTCACTCTGTGGAATTACCGTGATTCTCAGTGTGGTATTACTGTGATTCGCACTGTGTAATTACCGTGATTCTCAGTGTGGTATTACCGTGATTCACACTGTGGAATTACCGTGATTCACACTGTGTAATTACCGTGATTCTCTCTGTGGAATACCGTGATTCTCAGTTTGGTATTACTGTGATTCGCACTGTGGAATTACCGTGTTTCACACTGTGGAATTCCCGTGATTCTCAGTGTGGTATTACCGTGATTCACTCTGTGGAATACCGTGATTCTCAGTGTGGTATTACTGTGATTCGCACTGTGGAATTACCGTGATTCGCACTGTGGAATTCCCGTGATTCTCAGTGTGGTATTACCGTGATTCACACTGTGGATTTACCGTGATTATCAGTTTGTTATTACTGTGTTTCACACTGTGGAATTACCGTGATTCTCAGTGTGTAATTACCGTGATTCACACTGTGGAATTACCATGATTCTCAATGTGTTATTACTGTGATGCGCACCCTGTAATTACCGTGATTCACACTCTGTAATTGCTGTGATTCTCTCTGTGGAATTACCCTGATTCTCAGTGTGGGATTAACGTGATTCTGAGTGGAATTTCCGTGATTCGCACTTTGGAATTGCCATGATTTGCACTGTGGAATTATCGTAATTCTCACTGTGGAATTAGTGTAATTCTCAGTGTGTTATTACCGTGATTCACACTGTGGAATTACCATGATTCTCAGTTTGTACTTACCGTGATTAACACTGTGCATTGCCATGAATCACACAGTGGAATTATCGTGATTGACACTGAGGAATTACCGTGATTCTCAGTGTGTTATTACCATGATTAGCACTGTGGAATTACGATGATTCTCACTATGTAATTACCGTGATTCACAGTGTGGTATTACCGTGATTCGCACTGTGTAATTCCTGTGATTCACTCCGTTGAGTTACCCTGATTCTCAGTGTGGGATTAACGTGATTCTGAGTGGAATTTCCATGATTTGCACTTTGGAATTGCCATGATTTGCTCTGTGGAATTATCGTGATTCTCAGTGTCTCATTACCGTGATTCGCACAGTGGAATTAATGTAATTCTCAGTGTGTTATTACCGTGATTCACACTGTGGAATTACCATTATTCTCAGTTTGTACTTACCGTGATTAACGCTGTGCATTGCCATGAATCACACAGTGGAATTATCGTGATTGACACTGTGGAATTACCGTGATTCTCAGTGTGTTATTACCGTGATTCTCAGTGTGGAATTACCGTGATTCACACTTTAGAATTACCGTGATTCTCAGTGTGGAATTACCGTGATTCTCAGTTTGGAATTACCATGATTCGCACTGTGGAATTACCATTGTTCTCAGTGAGTTATTACCGTTAATCTCACTGTGTAATTACCGTGATTCACACTGTGGTATTACCGTGATTTTCACTGTGGAATTACCGTGATTCTCACTGTGGAATTACCATGATTCACACTGTGGTATTACCGTGATTCACACTCTGTAATTACCGTGATTCACACTGTGGAATTACCATGATTCTCAGTTTGTACTTACCATGATTAACGCTGCGCATTGCCATGAATCACACAGTGGAATTATCGTGATTCTCAGTGTGGTATTACCGTGATTCACACTGTGGAATTACCGTGATTCTCAGTGTGTAATTACCGTGATTCACACTGTGGAATTACCATGATTCTCAGTGTGTTATTACTGTGATGCGCACCCTGTAATTACCGTGATTCACACTCTGTAATTGCTGTGATTCTCTCTGTGGAATTACCCTGATTCTCAGTGTGGGATTAACGTGATTCTGAGTGGAATTTCCGTGATTCGCACTTTGGAATTGCCATGATTTGCACTGTGGAATTATCGTAATTCTCACTGTGGAATTAGTGTAATTCTCAGTGTGTTATTACCGTGATTCACACTGTGGAATTACCATGATTCTCAGTTTGTACTTACCGTGATTAACACTGTGCATTGCCATGAATCACACAGTGGAATTATCGTGATTGACACTGAGGAATTACCGTGATTCTCAGTGTGTTATTACCATGATTAGCACTGTGGAATTACGATGATTCTCACTATGTAATTACCGTGATTCACAGTGTGGTATTACCATGATTCTCACTGTGTAATTACTGTGATTCAATCTGTGCAATTACCGTGATTCTCAATGTGGCATTACCATGATTCTCACTGTTTAATTACTGTGATTCACCCTGTGGAATTACCGTAATTCTCAGTGTGGAATTACAATGATTCACACTGTGGACTTACCGTGATTCACACTGTGGAATTACCGTGATTCACACTTTGGAATTACCGTGATTATCAGTTTGTTATTACTGTGATTCACACTGTGGAATTACCGTGATTCTCAGTGTGTAATTACCGTGATTCACACTGTGGAATTACCATGATTCTCAGTGTGTTATTACTGTGATGCGCACCGTGTAATTACCGTGATTCGCACTGTGTAATTACTGTGATTCACTCCGTTGAGTTACCCTGATTCTCAGTGTGGGATTAACGTGATTCTGAGTGGAATTTCCATGATTCGCACTTTGGAATTGCCATGATTTGCTCTGTGGAATTATCGTGATTCTCAGTGTCTCATTACCGTGATTCGCACAGTGGAATTAATGTAATTCTCAGTGTGTTATTACCGTGATTCACACTGTGGAATTACCATGATTCTCAGTTTGTACTTACGGTGATTAACGCTGTGCATTGCCATGAATCACACAGTGGAATTATCGTGATTGACACTGTGGAATTACCGTGATTCTCAGTGTGTTATTACCGTGATTCTCAGTGTGGAATTACCGTGATTCACACTTTAGAATTACCGTGATTCTCAGTGTGGAATTACCGTGATTCTCAGTTTGGAATTACCATGATTCGCACTGTGGAATTACCATTGTTCTCAGTGAGTTATTACCGTTAATCTCACTGTGTAATTACCGTGATTCACACTGTGGTATTACCGTGATTTTCACTGTGGAATTACCGTGATTCTCACTGTGGAATTACCATGATTCACACTGTGGTATTACCGTGATTCACACTCTGTAATTACCGTGATTCACACTGTGGAATTACCATGATTCTCAGTTTGTACTTACCACGATGAACGCTGTGCATTGCCATGAATCACACAGTGAAATTATCGTGATTGACACTGTGGAATTACCGTGATTCTCAGTGTGTTATTACCGTGATTCGCACTGTGGAATTACCATGATTCTCACTATGTAATTAGCGTGATTCACAGTGTGGTATTACCATGATTCTCACTGTGTAATTACTGTGATTCAATATGTGCAATTACCGTGATTCTCAATGTGGTATTACCATGATTCTCACTGTTTAATTACTGTGATTCACTCTGTGGAATTACCGTGATTCTCAGTGTGGAATTACCATGATTCACACTGTGGACTTACCGTGATTCACACTGTGGAATTACCGTGATTCACACTTTAGAATTACCGTGATTCTCAGTGTGGAATTACCGTGATTCTCAGTTTGGAATTACCATGATTCGCACTGTGGAATTACCATTGTTCTCAGTGAGTTATTACCGTTAATCTCACTGTGTAATTACCGTGATTCACACTGTGGTATTACCGTGATTTTCACTGTGGAATTACCGTGATTCTCACTGTGGAATTACCATGATTCACACTGTAGTATTACCGTGATTCACACTCTGTAATTACCGTGATTCACACTGTGGAATTACTGTCATTCACACTGTGGAAAATGACATGATTCACACTCTGTATGTACCGTGATTCACAATGTCTATTTACGTGATTCACACTGTGTAAATACCGTGATTCACACTCTGGAATTACCGTGATTCTCAGTGTGGAATTATCGTGATTCACACTGTGGAATTAGCGTAATTCGCCCAGCGGAATTATCGTGTTTCACACTGTGGAATTACCGTGATTCACACTTTGGAATTACCGTGATTCACTGTGTGGAATTACCGTGATTTGCTCAGTGGAATTACCATGATACTCAGTGTGTTATTACCGTGATTCACACAGTGGAATTACCGTGATTCTCAGTGTGGTATTACCGTGATTCACACTGTGTAATTACCGTGATTCACTCTTTGGAATTACTGTTATTCTTAGTTTGGTATTACTGTGATTCGCACTGTGTAATTACCGTGATTCACTCTTTGGAATTACTGTTATTCTTAGTTTGGTATTACTGTGATTCGCACTGTGGAATTACAGTGATTCACCCTTTGGATTTACCGTGAATCTCAGTGTGGTATTACCGTGATTCACACTTTGGAATACCGTGATTCTCAGTGTGGAATTACGATGATTCACACTGTGGAATTACTGTGATTCACTCAGTGGAAATACTGTGATTCTCAGTGTGGTATTACTCTGATTCGCACTGTGGAATTACCGTGATTCACACTGTGGAATTACCATGATTGTCAGTAAGGTATTACCGTGATTCACACTGTGGAATTACCGTGATTCTCAGTGCGTTATTACCGTGATTCACACTGTGGAATTACCGTGATTCTCAGTGTGGTGTTACCGTGAATCACACTGTGGAATTACCGTGATTCACACTGTGTAATTACCGTGATTCACTCTGTGGAATTACCGTGATTCTCAGTGTGGTATTACTGTGATTCGCACTGTGGAATTACCGTGTTTCACACTGTGGAATTCCCGTGATTCTCAGTGTGGTATTACCGTGATTCACTCTGTGGAATACCGTGATTCTCAGTGTGGTATTACTGTGATTCGCACTGTGGAATTACCGTGATTCGCACTGTGGAATTCCCGTGATTCTCAGTGTGGTATTACCGTGATTCACAATGTGGAATTACCGTGATTATCAGTTTGTTATTACTGTGATTCACACTGTGGAATTACCGTGATTCTCAGTGTGTAATTACCGTGATTCACACTGTGGAATTACCATGATTCTCAGTGTGTTATTACTGTGATGCGCACCCTGTAATTACCGTGATTCACACTCTGTAATTGCTGTGATTCTCTCTGTGGAATTTCCCTGATTCTCAGTGTGGGATTAACGTGATTCTGAGTGGAATTTCCGTGATTCGCACTTTGGAATTGCCATGATTTGCACTGTGGAATTATAGTAATTCTCACTGTGGAATTAGTGTAATTCTCAGTGTGTTATTACCGTGATTCACACTGTGGAATTACCATGATTCTCAGTTTGTACTTACCGTGATTAACACTGTGCATTGCCATGAATCACACAGTGGAATTATCGTGATTGACACTTTGGAATTACCGTGATTCACACTTTGGAATTACCGTGATTCACTGTGTGGAATTACCGTGATTTGCTCAGTGGAATTACCATGATTCTCAGTGTGTTATTACCGTGATTCACACAGTGGAATTACCGTGATTCTCAGTGTGGTATTACCGTGATTCACACTGTGTAATTACCTTGATTCACTCTTTGGAATTACTGTTATTCTTAGTTTGGTATTACTGTGATTCGCACTGTGGAATTACAGTGATTCACCCTTTGGATTTACCGTGAATCTCAGTGTGGTATTACCGTGATTCACACTTTGGAATTACCGTGATTCTCAGTGTGGATTACGATGATTCACACTGTGGAATTACTGTGATTCACTCAGTGGAAATACTGTGATTCTCAGTGTGGTATTACTCTGATTCGCACTGTGGAATTACCGTGATTCACACTGTGGAATTACCATGATTCTCAGTGTGGTATTACTGTGATTCGCTCTGTGGAATTACCGTGATTCACACTGTGGAATTACCATGATTCTCAGTAAGGTATTACCGTGATTCACACTGTGGAATTACCGTGATTCTCAGTGCGTTATTACCGTGATTCACACTGTGGAATTACCGTGATTCTCAGTGTGGTATTACCGTGAATCACACTGTGGAATTACCGTGATTCACACTGTGTAATTACCGTGATTCACTCTGTGGAATTACCGTGATTCTCAGTGTGGTATTACTGTGATTCGCACTGTGTAATTACCGTGATTCTCAGTGTGGTATTACCGTGATTCACACTGTGGAATTACCGTGATTCACACTGTGTAATTACCGTGATTCTCTCTGTGGAATACCGTGATTCTCAGTTTGGTATTACTGTGATTCGCACTGTGGAATTACCGTGTTTCACACTGTGGAATTCCCGTGATTCTCAGTGTGGTATTACCGTGATACACTCTGTGGAATACCGTGATTCTCAGTGTGGTATTACTGTGATTCGCACTGTGGAATTACCGTGATTCGCACTGTGGAATTACCGTGATTATCAGTGTGGTATTACCGTGATTCACACTGTGGAATTACCGTGATTATCAGTTTGTTATT